>CAMRHE010000970.1:0-301825 GCA_947044405.1 Leptodactylus fallax | reverse complement strand
GGTCCGGGCACCTGCGGAACCGTCTGGCATGGTGATGTTGTCTGGTGCCAGCCTCTCAGGACCTTGCTCCGCCTCCTGCATGGCTATGGTAGCTTCCATATCTGCCATCTCCTGGAGTTCAGCAGCAACCAAGTCCTGCAGACGTTTGGTTATGCTTCTGGTCCCACCAGCCATTCACTGGAAGCCGTTGCCAAATAAAAGATAGGACAGAAAAAAGAAGGGAGGGAACAATACTGTACCAAACTTTCACCGTGTTTTAAGCTTGATCTCATACCGCGCTCGTTCCATAGGATTGCCGCAATCCCCAGTGTCTGCGTGATACCACACCCACACACTGTTACCCTAATATCCCACAACGCTGCCACCACTGTGAAGAATAACGCCTCGCCCAGCCGCCTGGCACGCCTGCGATCAAACTTCTTTCTTAACCTCCCACTCACACACCGTGAGTAGACCGGGTCATAGGATAAAAACGAAGCGAGCGATATAAATTTTATATGTTTAATAACCCAAGTGGGTCGGTATGGATTAATAGCATATACAGAAATATACAATATTAATATGATCAAGCATAAACATACAAGCAAAAGGGCAATGATACAATACACCAAAATAAAAGGAAATAAAGATTAGAAAAAATACCTGAGCACACAGCTTTGTCCTAGCTGTCTCTCTTCCATGCTCAACACAATAGACTACTAGTCCGTTTCTCTAGGCCACAGCAGAGTTTTGGGCCTAGGGCGCAAGCTTAAGCAAGTTGCATAAAACAATCCTTCTACATGTTGTCCAGAACAAGTGAAAGGCTTCAGGCCTCACTGCTAGGCCCTCAATGCATTCCTCAGTAGGGCAAGCTCTCTCCTCTTCTCCCAGATCAGAGTTCCTTACTGCCTCTTTGCTGAATGACCCCAGAATCCAGGTCTGCCCACAGCATATGGCTAGTGCTCCACCCACCCCTTGCACCCAGGCAGCCCCCCTTCTCCCACCTTTGCAGAACCCTCGGAGAGATGGGTGAAGTTAAGGCTTGCTATCCCCCATCCCATCTGGCCAGGGATAATAAAAGTGCCTGGCTATAGCAAGCCATCTCCAATGAACACACATAAAACCAGTGAAGCCTATCGTCCAGCAATGTGGACTCAACTAAAGCACCGCATTCCAAGTGGGGGAAGGACTGACCTAAGCAAGTAAAACACACTTCCAAGAAAGATATAAAACTGAGGGTCGGTTCATCACAGGGGCATTAAAGGGGTTTTCAGGGGTTTAAAACACATAATATTGTCAGTGGCATATGCAAATGAGTTTGACCTTTACTGTATATGCAAATGAGATTGACCTTTTGTATTGGAATTCCGAGACCATTATGACATCACCACAACATGATGACATCACAATGATGGCAAGTGCATAAATAGACCTGACACTACCTCAGTTGTTCAGAGGATGGTGAGAGATGAAGATGTCCATGCTGAGGAGAGGACTACACCAGGTATGTACAGTGTAGATTTACCACATTACTATAGGGGGCGCCATGCTGGGGAGAATTTAGGATTCAGTGTAGATGGATCTAACCTTCCTCTATAATCACATAATTTATTCTATTAATAAATTAATAACTTATTTATTCTAATAGTAATACTTGGGTAAGGATTAAAGATGGGCGAACCCCAGAAGATTTGTTTCCTCCTGTGTTTGGATAGAGCCGGAAGGGAAATTGTTCTTCAGATCCCAGAGTATAATAGGTGGAGGCCCAGGGAGAGGTGACAAAAACATTTCTACTCACCTCCGGTTACCTCTTCTGGGCCACCTGGCA
Source organism: Leptodactylus fallax (assembly GCA_947044405.1). Classification (NCBI taxonomy): domain Eukaryota; kingdom Metazoa; phylum Chordata; class Amphibia; order Anura; family Leptodactylidae; genus Leptodactylus; species Leptodactylus fallax. The sequence goes on along the minus strand of CAMRHE010000970.1, from coordinate 300,018 downwards.
GCCTCCGGGGCTCTGTGTCCTCCTCCTGGCAGTGTCCGGCATCTTCTCTGATGTCATGCACCCGGAGTCACCCCTGAAGAGACCCCATAGTACAATCATTTATGGTTGGCAGCCATTTTAGTATCCCTTTTTCCAGCAGATAGGAGAAGTGTACGCCCTTTCTTTATCTTTCCCATTCCAATCCTGTGTGATTGCAGCCTAAGGGTAAGGCCCCACGTATTGGGTTGCAGTGAAAAAGCTTTACGGGAAAGACCATGGCGGAAACATATTGCGGTTTTTCCTGCAGCGCTTTTCACAGAAAGTCTGCAGAGGTTTCCTCAAGTGGTAATTTTAAAATCGCCTCCACGGATCTATCTCCAAAGAGGGAAAGACACAAATTCTACTAGAGGTTCCAAAATCTCCAGAGACTTCCCCAAGTGACCGGGAACATGACAATTATTTTGAAAGTTTTTTTAACATACACTTGGGGGAAAAGAAGGTGAGATTTATTATGTTACTTTGTAAACCAAAAATGAATCCATAACATAACATAATAATGTGATCCTTCCCCTGCTGATAAGCCCCGCCCAGCTGACTCCACCCATGCTTTACAAATCTGGCAAGCATTGCTAATTTTTGCACAAATGAGATGTGCAGCAAAGCTTGTGACTTTTTCCCACCACAATCCTGGAGCTTTATATATAAGAAAATATTAGGGACTGAGGGGTTTTCCTATCTAATCGGGCAACTTGAGACATGGCAGATTTATCACAGATTTCCAGTGTGGATTGTGACCTCATTTCTGGTATAATACATGAGGGTGGGGTTTAGTAAATATAAGATTCATGTCCAGTCCCCCAAGAAATAGTTATAATAGATGGAGACAACAACCCACTGACATGTGATGTCACTTCCTGTGGGCGGTTTCATTGAGAAGTCAGGCTCCTCACATGTGATGTCACTTCCTGTGGCTGGTTTCATGTGGTCATGTTGCCTCTTTCTCCATTGTTCTTCATGTCCTTGTATTGTGAATGACTTGATATCTGTGTGATGGTGACGGCTTCATGTTTAGTAATCACTCACTTTCTATATATCACTTTATTTCAGCCTCTCCATTAGCACATGGACGGAGCCGCCTCCTCCACAGGCATTTAGAGGTAAGTACCGGAGCGTTATACCCGACACTTATCATTCCTATCATCTTCATTTACAAATAGATTTTATATTATTTTTATATCATATTATTATTATTTTAGATTTGGTGACTTAATAACTAGACAAGGGGGTGTGGCCAAATTACCTACAATAAACAATGTCTTTCCATAGGATCTATAGGGGGATGTGAGCCCCAGGAGAATAGGGGAGGGGGGGTTACATTATCAGGTTCCTTTGGTATCAGTAATTACAGATGTAATTCTCCAGTTTTCCTGCAGAGGCGCTGCAGGGGAAAATAACACATAGCCTTTGTTTTAGTGAAATCATAGATTTTCTAAGGAGCGTTTTTTAACTGGAAATTCCCGGGGTATGAGCAGCCGCACTCTCCAATCTGAAAGCAGTTTATTAAGTGTAAATGCAACTAGTAGAGCTGAGGTGTGGGCAGCTCAGGGGTGGGGCTCAGGGGTGGGGGGGCTAAGACAATTAGAAGATCAGAGGAAATGATTGATTTTGTTTTTCTCCTTTCTTTTGCATGAGCAGAAGTTATTTACACAAAGTCTTCTCAAGAAGAAAATCGTCTCATCACAACAAGTCATCGCAACGTTCTCAAATTCTCATCGCAAGACTGCAAATCACAGAACACATCTTGTATTAGACTAGGGATTAGAGGGTTCCTTCTTTTAGATTGTAAGCTCCTCAGGGCAGGGACATTAACCTTTTAATGACCACTCCCACTATATTTCATACCATGAGCGCCTTCATAGTCTACAATTGTTTTGTTTTTTTTCTCCTAAATTGCCCCTGATGATTTTTTGGGGTCAGTGTAGCTGAAGCCGTAACCGCTCATGGCCTGCACGCAGCCGCAGGATTTTTGGTTTAACATGGCTGCCGGTTGAAACTCATAACGGTGGTCCTTAAAGGGTCAATGATGGTTTTCTTTAGATTGTAAGCTCATAAGAGCAGGGCCGGTCTTATCAGGTCAGAAGGAACCCTCCAAAATAGATTGTAAGCCATGAAGTCAATCTCTGGTCAATAGACTTCTGGAGACTGACTTTATTGGCAGGAATCCTCTCTTTAGACTAGGGCTAATGATGACCAGGATGGTTCCTATCTCTGAGGTTGGGGCTACATGGTGGCCTTGGCTGCGGTGTATGTCATGTGGTTGGAGGTCGCAGTGTAGCGCTTTTTCCATTAGCTCTAATGGAAGTGAATGTGGTTGCGTTATGACGAGCAAGTAAGAGCGTCGAGTCTGCTAATAGGGATTAGTAGATTGGTGTTCTGGGAGTGGTTGCAACTGATGGTCGGGTCCAAAACTCAAAATGACCTGTATCGTTGGGCGATCGCGCCCTTGTGAGTCATCGAGACACAACTGCATTCGCGTTCCCTGGCAGAGATGCCAGCTGCACTACACATAGGTCTTTGGCTGTGTGATGTGTGTTGTGGCTGAAGTCGTCGAGTAGCTCCTGCTCTAGAGATAAGCGGCCATCATGGACATCATTTATTATGTATCACCATAGAGAGGATTCCTTACTGTAGTCTGTAAGCTCTCCGGGGCAGGATAACCCCCATCATTACAGGGGATGAGATACACGACGTATCTACAACTATACACATTGTAAGCCTCCGGGCAATATTCTTAGTGTGTAAGCTCTCCGGAGCAGGATAACCCCCATCATTACAGGGGATGATATTATGTAATATTATTGTATACACATCTATGTACATTGTGAGCCTTCGGGCAGTATTTCCTATTCTGTAAGCTCTTCGGGGCAGGTTTTTGGTATGGCAGTAGGCAGATGGATAGACATGATCCAGGGTTATATCGCCGATCGCCATATTTGGGGTCAGGGAGGAATTATTTTTTTCCCCTGAGACTCAGATCTCCGGGGTTTTTCTTCGCCTTCCTCTGGATCATCGGATTGGGTCTCTTATCTCAGGACCTTATTTATGGATGGTCAGATGGACCATCACAGACGCTCAGACTCCATGGACCTGAGATAGGAATCACAACCCCCATCATTTAGTAGGATATAATACAAGCCATTATTATTAATGGCTCCTCTGCTTATTGCTAATAAATGGTATTATAATATAAATTCAGCCGTTCCCGTGTCCGGTGTCATTTATTGTCTCCGATTATTTCATTACACAATTACCATAATTCACAGAGACACAAACAGAGCCGCATAGCCGTCCATGTACAGATGGAGCAGGCGGTCTATGATCCGCCACATAGTTGTCCATGTACAGATGGAGTAGGCGGTCTATGATCCACCACATAGTCATCCATGTACAGATGGAGCAAGAGGTCTATGATCCGTCCGTCATCCATTTGGGTCTTATCCCCACATAGTCATCCATGTACAGATGGAGCAGGCGGTCTATGATCCACCACATAGTCATCCATGTACAGATGGAGCAGGGGTCTATGATCCGCCACATAGTCATCCATGTACAGATGGAGCAGGTGGTCTATGATCCACCACATAGTTGTCCATGTACAGATGGAGCAGGCGGTCTATGATCCGCCACATAGTCATCCATGTACAGATGGAGCAGGCGGTGTGTGGCTTCTTCGTCCTTGTGCGGTCTTTCCGCCCATGTTGCCTGTTGCCTTCTGTGTGGGTCGGGTTTTCGCCACATAGTCATCCATGTGCAGATGGAGCAGGCGGTCTATGATCCGCCACATAGTCGTCCATGTACAGATGGAGCAGGCGGTCTATGATCCGCCACATAGTTGTCCATGTACAGATGGAGCAGGCGGTCTATGATCCGCCACATAGCCGTCCATGTACAGATGGAGCAGGCGGTCTATGATCCGCCACATAGTTGTCCATGTACAGATGGAGCAGGCGGTCTATGATCCGCCACATAGTCGTCCATGTACAGATGGAGCAGGCGGTCTATGATCCGCCACATAGTTATCCATGTACAGATGGAGCAGGCGGTCTATGATCCGCCACATAGTCGTCCATGTACAGATGGAGCAGGCGGTCTTGATCCGCCACATGTCGTCCATGTACAGATGGAGCAGGCGGCTTATGAACTATTGTGGCGCACTAAGAATGATCAGACTGTGCTTACACTACTTGGGGTAAGCTGGACCGCAGAGTGAAGGCAAAAGGGCCAACAAGTGCTAAGCATCTCTGGGAACTCCTTCAAGACTGTTGGAAGACCATTTCAGGTGACTACCTCTTGAAGCTCATCAAGAGAATGCCAAGAGTGTGCAAAGCAGTAATCAAAGCAAAAGGTGGCTACTTTGAAGAACCTAGAATATAAGACATATTTTCAGTTGTTTCACACTTTTTTGTTAAGTATATAATTCCACATGTGTTAATTCATAGTTTTGATGGCTTCAGTGTGAATCTACAATTTTTATTGTTATGAAAATACAGAAAACTCTTGGAATGAGAAAGTGTGTCCAAACTTTTGGTCTGTACTGTATATGGCTGCAGCCAGGCTGAATTCCCACCCAGTGGGGGGAAAAAACCCAATTCTCAGGCTCAGTGGAGGTCTCAGCAGACAGACCCCCATCAATCGGGTATTTATCCTCTATCATTTAGGTGAATACAGGGCAGTAACATTCTGTGACTTACAGGTGACGTCTCTGACTAATCCTTCACATTTCCCTTCTCTTCCCATTGGACCGCCATGACCACTTCTTCCAGTCTCTGTAAAGTTTGCAGCACAGACATCTTTGGCTCCTCACTTTTCCAGGCATCTGACCCACATTGTCCTCACCTGCACACCCATCCTGCTGCTACCCCAATTATAAAATATATGATATAACCCCCCCATAATGAATAATACCCCCAAGTGCATCTTTATATTAATAATGTCCATGTCTACCCCCCATAAATAGTGCCCCCTATTAATAATGCCCCAGGTGTTAACTAATTAAAAGGTTTTCCAGGTCATTAATGAACTAATCAGTGGGGCTCAAGAACCCAGGACCCCACTGATCAGCTGTTTGAATGAACCCTGGTACCTGTGTAAGTGCCGTGACCGCTTCTCTGTTTACATAGTGTCATTCATCTCATAGCGGCCATGTAATGTAACTACATCCTCGTCCTATACACGTCTATGTGACAAGGCTGGAATTACATCACACGGTCACTATAAACAGACAGCGTGTGATATAAACAGGTGCCATAGCCCCTGTTTATACCGCCCCATTTACACACACTATAATGTTCCACAGAAGCCCCTGCACACAGTATTACGGCCCGCAGCGGCCCCTGCACACGGTATTATGCCTCGCAGCGGCCCCTGCATACGGTATTCTGCCCCGTAGTGGCCCCTGCACACGGTATTATGCTCCATAGTGGCCCCTGCACACGGTATTATGCTCCCTAGTGGCCCCGCCGGCCCGCCGGCCCCTGACACGGTATTATGCTCCAAATTGGTCCCTGCACATGGTATTATGCTCCATAGTGGCCCCTGAACACGGTATTATGCCCCATAGTTGTCCCTGCACTTGTTTTATGTTCCATATTGGCCCCTGCACACAGTATTATGCTCCCTAGTGGCCCCTGCACACAGTATTATGCTCCCTAGGCCCGGCGGCTCCTGTGGCCCCTGCACACGTATTATGCTCCCTAATGGCCCCTGCACACGGTATTATGCTCCCTAGTGGCCCCTAGTGACTTGTATTATGCTCCCTAGTGGCCCCTGTACTTGTATTATGCTCCCTAGTGGCCCCTGCACTGGTACTAGGCTCCATAGTGGCCCCTGCACACGGTATTGTGCACCATAGTTGCCCACCCACAAACTATTATTATACTCTGGGGTCCGAAAAGACCCCAGAGTATAATGATCGGAGACCCAGGGGAGCTGGCAAACATAAAAACCAGTGTTATTAACCTATCCTGGACACCGGTGCACTCCAGGAAGCTTTCGGCCCTGTCTAATTGCGCTCAGACGTCACATGATCAGACCAGCCGGCGACGCGACCTGATGACGTCACCAGAGGCCTCAAGCCTGCTCGGAGTGACATCGGATCGCATGAGAGGTGAGTAGGATATGTTTTTATGTTCCCTCACCTCCCCTGGGTCTCCGATTATTATACTCCGGGGTCTGAAAAGACCCCAGAGTATAATAATAGTAGTATTTGTGGCCCGTGGCGGCCTCACTTACCGATGCCTGCGGCTGCTCACAGCGGCATCCACTTCCTCTTCTGCGTCCCATAGCAGAAGGGGAAGCGGGGGCGGCCACGAGCAGACGCAGGGTAAGTAAATAAATAGGCCTTTACCTGCTGGGGATACTCCAACAGGTTACGGCCTATTTATATAAATAAAAAAACTTATCCTCACCTGCCTCCCTTGATGCAGCCGCCGCCGCCTCCTGTTGTCCGCGACGTATGTGTCTCAGCGTAGGAGGCGCAATTACGCCATTGTATCGCCGCCTGCGCTGTGATGCGGACGTCTCGTAAACCAGCCCAGGAGAGGCCCCGCTTAGCGTTGTTTTTTTTTTAAGTGGCCTGTCCTGGGCTGGTTTACGGTAGATAAATATTAAAAATGCCGCCCCCCAGACAGTGACGGACAGTGCCGCCTGAGGCGGCTGCCTCACTTCGCCTCATTAGCGGTGCGCCCCTGCCTCCGCCTATACTCTCCGCCTATACTCTCCTCCTATACCTTCCGCCTATACTCTCCGCCTATACATTCCATCTTCTATCACATTCTGCTCTCATGTAGAATTATTGATATACACTCATTGACAATGAAATAATACCGCCCCCAGATAGAAATGTCAGATTGCTGCAATACTCACCATACAGTCATGCCTTGGGCAGATATATCAGTGATTACAGGTCTGCTCTGGGTATTGCCACAAGATGGGGTAAAAGTGCTCCCCCCCGATGTCCTATAAAAAGGCTCACAGAGGCTACTTTTGGGTAGTGTACCTGTGGTGTGAGATCATTGACTGCTAGACATGCCTCTATGATGTAATTGAAAGACATTTTGCCAAGTTGACAGACTTTGAGAGGGGACATATTATTGATCAGAGAGGTGCAGGATATTGGGAGATGTTGGGAGCTGCGGTTACGGAAGGGCAGGCACATGTAGTGAACAGACCTTGGACAGCCCAGACAGACCAGTTGAGAAGATCATTTGATTCGCCGACAAGCCTGAGAAGCTCCCACAGTTTTTCTTGTCCATCATCCAGACACACGTCACCTTCATTACACCCCCAGTCTCTGCCCGGACCATATACAGGCCCCTAGTACAAGGAAATTTGTTGTCACATTACGTGTCCTGCCATTGACAGCCAGCCTTCATCTGCTGGGGTGTCGTGAATGAGAAACCTGGTCTTCTATGGACTGGACTGTATCGTCTATTGCAGTGATTCTCAAGACGTGGTAAGTGTACCCCAGGGGTACGCGTGGTGAGAGCCCCAAATGGTAGTTTGTGGGGTTCATCACGCTCAAGCTGCAATTATACTTTGGGGTTTCTTCAGACCCCAGAGTATAATAAGCAGAGGTCCTGGGGAGGGGATCAGACAATGTTACTCACCTCTCCTGGGCTCCTCCACCCTCCAGAGATGACATCAGGGCCTGCGATTGGGCCTCAGCGGTCATGTAGGTCACGTGGCATAATGACACTATGATGTTAGGCTTCATTATGCTACGTGACCGATGAGGCCGATGTCATCTCTAGAGGAAGGAAGAGCCCCAAAACATGTGTCTACAGATGGGGTCAATCTTCTATCTGGCGGAGTCTCTGCTTTGGACATGGATTTGATACACAGAATAGCCCCATTGATATTAATGTCACTGGCAGGGACGATCCCATCAATTCCTCTACAGATATTATACGGTTTATCCATGTTCATTTTAAGGACTCTTGCAGGAAGTTGAGTAGCACTGAGTTCACAAAAACATCAGGGAACTGGTTTTATGGTAATCAAAGGGGCTGTACTGCCTGTCAGTGGTATTAATATCAATGAGACTGTACTGCCTGTCAGTGGTATTAATATCAATGGGGCTATACTGCCTGTCAGTGGTATTAATATCAATGGGGCTATACTGCCTGTCAGTGGTATTAATATCAATGGGGCTGTTCTGGCTGTCCGTGGTATTAACATCAATGGGGCTGTTCTGCCTGTCAGGGTATTAAATCAATGGGGCTGCCTGTCGGGGGGGCTGCGGCGTGGTATTAATCAATGGGGTGTCTGCCTGTCAGTGGTATTAACATCAATGGGGCTGTTCTGCCTGTCAGGGTATTAACATCAATGGGGCTGTACTGCCTGTCAGTGGTATTAATATCAATGGGGCTGTTCTGCCTGTCAGTGGTATTAATATCAATGGGGCTGTTCTGCCTGTCAGTGGTATTAATATCAATGGGGCTGTTCTGCCTGTCAGTGGTATTAATATCAATGGGGCTGTTCTGCCTGTCAGTGGTATTAATATCAATGGGGCTGTTCTGCCTGTCAGTGGTATTAATATCAATGGGGCTGTACTGCCTGTCAGTGGTATTAATATCAATGGGGCTGTGCTGCCTGTAGTGGTATTAGTCCCTCAATGGGGCTTGGATGATGAGTCCCCATTTATGTATCTTTCTTGGACATGTATCATTCCTCATTCCTATCAGTCACATATCTGTAGGAATGTAAAGCTATGTTTACATTGGTGGTCAATTCGCTCCAATGGTTTTATGTGCATACCATGGAGAGAGGGCCGGTCTGGCCCGTCAGTGTGATATCCCAGATGTCCGTCCTTCCCCCACTGGTTGGAATGTGGTGCTTACCCTTCTGTCCGAGGATTCTGCAAAGGAGAAAGAGGGAGGGCTGGCTAAGGGGGAGGTGAAGGGTGTAGCTGGGGGGGGGGGGTCACACACTGAGGTGAGAGTGAGTTTTTAGCAGTCTATTGTGTTGAGCATGGAAGAGAGACAGCTAGGACAAAGCTGTGTGCACAGGTATTTTTTTCTATTCTTTATTTCCTTTTATTTTGGTGTATTGTATCATTGCCCTTTTGCTTGTATGTTTATGCTTGATCATATTAATATTGTATATTTCTGTATATGCTATTAATCCATACCGACCCACTTGGGTTATTAAACATATAAAAATTATATCGCTCGCTTCGTTTTTATCCTATGACTCGGTCTACTCACGGTGTGTGATTGGGAGGTTAAGAAAGAAGTTTGATCGCAGGCGTGCCAGGCGGCTGGGGAGGGAGTCGATATTCTTCACAGGGCTGTACTGCCTGTCAGCGGTATTAATATCAATGGGGCTGTACTGCATGTCAGTGGTATTAATATCAATGGGGCTGCACTGCCTGTCAGTGGTATTAATATCAATGGGGCTGTACTGCCTGTCAGCGGTATTAATATCAATGGGACTGTACTGCCTGTCAGTGGTATTAATATCAATGAGACTGTACTGCCTGTCAGTTTCATGTACTGTACCAATTGGCCCCTGGGGACTGAGCCTTTGTGCTTTCTATTTTCTCTCTCCTATGATTCTCACCATGTTTAGTGCTCACCATTACAACCAGACAGTCTCACCTCTCATTCTGCAAATACTGATAAATCCTCGGACCTGCCTTTGGTGCTTGGTGCATGGAATTAATAATAATTCATGGGTGGAGAACCTCCAATATGGCAGCAGGACGAGACTCCTTGACAGTGATTGGTCGGAATTTGCACATATGTAGTTAGTGCTGTTGTAGGACTGTCTGGGGGGATTTTGGCACTAATATGAAATATATATTGATGTATATTCCAGTACAGGCTTTAATTCTTTTTACCCGACACCAACAAGTGTTGTAGGAGGTCAGTAAAAGTAGGGGTGTGGTGTTCTGGATAAATATGGTGTTTGTAATGCACAGGGGGCGCTATTGCATATCTTTGATTTGAACGCGAAGATAGTGCTTTCTGGTATTTTGTCGGTAATTGACAGGAAGGTTTAACTGAGGTGCGTATTGTGAGCAGTCATATATCCTCTACTGCACATTACTATATATACGGTATTATATGTCACCTTGCAGCCCTGTAACCTGTATAAAAGTCATCCCAGGCCCTCCTGCTTTTATCCAATCACAGGGCTCCGCACTGACGTCTCATGTTATATCTTACTTGTTCTATATTTCCTAACTCAGGGCTATGAAAGAGAATGTAATATGATAAGGGTACACAAAGGCCGGGCCCAGGGTTTTTTAAGGGGGGTTTAAGGGGTTTCCAGGGTTTAAAACACATAATATTGTCAGTGTGCCTATGCAAATGAGTTTGACCTTTACTGTATATGCAAATGAGATTGACCTTTTGTATTGGAATTCCGAGACCATTATGACATCACCACAACATGATGACATCACAATGATGGCAAGTGCATAAATAGACCTGACACTACCTCAGTTGTTCAGAGGATGGTGAGAGATGAAGATGTCCATGCTGAGGAGAGGACTACACCAGGTATGTACAGTGTAGATTTACCACATTACTATAGGGGGCGCCATGCTGGGGAGAATTTAGGATTCAGTGTAGATGGATCTAACATTCCTCTATAATCACATAATTTATTCTATTAATAAATTAATAACTTATTTATTCTAATAGTAATACTTGGGTAAGGATTAAAGATGGGCGAACCCCAGAAGATTTGTTTCCTCCTGTGTTTGGATAGAGCCAGAAGGGAAATTGTTCTTCAATTCCCAGAGTATAATAGGTGGAGGCCCAGGGGAGGTGACAAAAACATTTCTACTCACCTCCGGTTACCTCTTCTGGGCCACCTGGCAGCCTCCAGGGCTCTGTGTCCTCCTCCTGGCAGTGTCCGGCATCTTCTCTGATGTCATGCACCCGGAGTCACCCCTGAAGAGACCCCATAGTACAATCATTTATTGTTGGCAGCCATTTTAGTATCCCTTTTTCCAGCAGATAGGAGAAGTGTACGCCCTTTCTTTATCTTTCCCATTCCAATCCTGTGTGATTGCAGCCTAAGGGTAAGGCCCCACGTATTGGGTTGCAGTGAAAAAGCTTTACGGGAAAGACCATGGCGGAAACATATTGCGGTTTTTCCTGCAGCGCTTTTCACAGAAAGTCTGCAGAGGTTTCCTCAAGTGGTAATTTTAAAATCGCCTCCACGGATCTATCTCCAAAGAGGGAAAGACACAAATTCTACTAGAGGTTCCAAAATCTCCAGAGACTTCCCCAAGTGACCGGGAACATGACAATTATTTTGAAAGTTTTTTTAACATACACTTGGGGGAAAAGAAGGTGAGATTTATTATGTTACTTTGTAAACCAAAAATGAATCCATAACATAACATAATAATGTGATCCTTCCCCTGCTGATAAGCCCCGCCCAGCTGACTCCACCCATGCTTTACAAATCTGGCAAGCATTGCTAATTTTTGCACAAATGAGATGTGCAGCAAAGCTTGTGACTTTTTCCCACCACAATCCTGGAGCTTTATATATAAGAAAATATTAGGGACTGAGGGGTTTTCCTATCTAATCGGGCAACTTGAGACATGGCAGATTTATCACAGATTTCCAGTGTGGATTGTGACCTCATTTCTGGTATAATACATGAGGGTGGGGTTTAGTAAATATAAGATTCATGTCCAGTCCCCCAAGAAATAGTTATAATAGATGGAGACAACAACCCACTGACATGTGATGTCACTTCCTGTGGGCGGTTTCATTGAGAAGTCAGGCTCCTCACATGTGATGTCACTTCCTGTGGCTGGTTTCATGTGGTCATGTTGCCTCTTTCTCCATTGTTCTTCATGTCCTTGTATTGTGAATGACTTGATATCTGTGTGATGGTGACAGCTTCATGTTTAGTAATCACTCACTTTCTATATATCACTTTATTTCAGCCTCTCCATTAGCACATGGACGGAGCCGCCTCCTCCACAGGCATTTAGAGGTAAGTACCGGAGCGTTATACCCGACACTTATCATTCCTATCATCTTCATTTACAAATAGATTTTATATTATTTTTATATCATATTATTATTATTTTAGATTTGGTGACTTAATAACTAGACAAGGGGGTGTGGCCAAATTACCTACAATAAACAATGTCTTTCCATAGGATCTATAGGCGGGATGTGAGCCCCAGGAGAATAGGGGAGGGGGGGTTACATTATCAGGTTCCTTTGGTATCAGTAATTACAGATGTAATTCTCCAGTTTTCCTGCAGAGGCGCTGCAGGGGAAAATAACACATAGCCTTTGTTTTAGTGAAATCATAGATTTTCTATGGAGCGTTTTTTAACTGGAAATTCCCGGGGTACGAGCAGCCGCACTCTCCAATCTGAAAGCAGTTTATTAAGTGTAAATGCAACTAATAGAGCTGAGGTGGGGCTGGGCAGCTCAGGGGTGGGGCTAGGCAGCTCAGGGGGTGGGGCTAAGACAATTAGAAGATCAGAGGAAATGATTGATTTTGTTTTTCTCCTTTCTTTTGCATGAGCAGAAGTTATTTACGCAAAGTCTTCTCAAGAAGAAAATCGTTTCATCACAACAAGTCATCGCAACGTTCTCAAATTCTCATCGCAAGACTGCAAATCACAGAACACATCTTGCTTGTATTAGACTAGGGATTAGAGGTTCCTTCTTTTAGATTGTAAGCTCCTCAGGGCAGGGACATTACCTGGGCTGGGGCTTACACAAAAACCAGCGCTGGACCAGCTATGCCAGCCAAAACCCGGGGACTGACATGCCGTGACTCCAGCCTTGTCCTGTCACTTTCTCATACCCCCTTTGTTCGGACCTGTAGGGGCGGACTCTATGCCTTACAATGGGTCCTGGACAGGGCATCGGCATTCCCCTGCAGCTTGCCTGCTCTGTGTTCCACTGTAAACTTGAAGTTCTGTAAGTCAGAAACCACCTGGTTACTCTAGCATTTTCTCTTTGGTGTGGCACATCCAAGTAAGGAAGTGATCAGTGATCAATTTCAAGTGTCGGCCCAGTAGGTTATACCTCAGGGATTCAGGGCCCACTTAATGGCTAAACACTCCCTTTCCACAATACTGTAATTTTTTTTGGAGGTGTCAGTTTCCTACTCAGGTAGGTAACCGGGTGTTCTTCACCCACCTACCATTTGGGACAGCACTGCCCCTAACCCCCACATCAGAGGCGTCAGCTGAACCATAAGGTCTTTTGTAAAGTCGGGTGTAATCAACACCGGCTGTTTGCAGAGAACTGACTTCAACTCCTGAAAGGCCCTTTCAGCCTCTTCAGTCCACTTAACCATTACGGAGCTAGTTCCCCTAGTCAGGTCTGTCAGTGGGGCTGCAATAGTCGCAAAGTTAGGGATGAACCTACGATGAGTACCCGACGATTCCCAGAAAAGCTCTCCCTGCTTTTTATTCAAGGGTCGCGGGCCAATTTTGGATGGCCTCTACTTTATGAACTTGGGGTTTTTATTACCCCTCTTCCTATTATATACCCTAGGTATTTGGCCTATTCCAGACCCAAAGCACATTTTTTTGGGTTGGGCAGTTAAACCGGCTGCTCGAAGGGATTTAGTACGGCCTGAACTTTTGTGAGGTGGCTCTCCCAGTCCAGTAAAGACGGTAATGTCATCTAGGTAGGCTAAAGCATATGGGGCTTCGATGGGGCTTAAGGACTCTGTCCATCAACCTCTGGAAGGTTGCTGGAGCTCCGTGTAAACCAAACGGCATAGTCACATATTGGAATAGGCCGTCTGGGGTGACAAAAGCCGTTTTTCTCTGGCTTCCTTAGTGAGCGGCACCTGCCAGTACCGCTTTGGTTAAGTCGAGGGTGGAGAAATATCTAGCATGTCCCAACCTCACGATTAACTCATCGACTCTAGGCATTGGGTACGCATCAGATTTTGATACTTCATAAGCTTACGGAAGTCATTACAGAATCTGATGGTAACGTCTGGTTTAGGAATCAAAACAATGGGGTTGGACCAGTCACTCTTGGACTCCCCAATGACCCCAAGTGCCAACATATCTTTAATCTCTTCAGATATGGCGTTTCTACGAGCTTCAGGTATCTAGTATGGTTTTAGGTGTAGAACCCATACCTGCGGCTCGGTGACAATGTCATGTTTTATCACATTAGTGCGTCCAGGCAACTCAGAAAATACATCATTGTTTTTTCTGTACAAACTCTTTTGATTCCTGTTTCTGTGCCTTAGATAGGGACTCTGATATTTGCACCTTAGGTGAAGCTTTAACAGGAGTCTTTACCCTTTCAGTAGCAGCCAAGCCAGGGGTACCTACTACTGTCAATGTTTCCCTGTCCTTCCAGGGTTTTAGTAAATTTATATAGTATATTTGTTCGGGCTTTCTCTTGCCCAGCTGGTATACCTTATAGTTTACCTCTCCCACTCTCTCAACAACCTCATATGGCCCTTGCCAAATGGCCAGAAACCTACTTTCTACCGTGGGGACCAATGCCAACACCCTATCACCTGGACTAAAGGTCCTAAGTTTAGCCGTTCTTGGTCAGTCAGGATCTCCTTGGGTATACTTGTCCAAAAGAACATATAAAAGAGCTCCTTGGCAATTAGCTTGGCTGAAGTATGTCTCAAGGGCACGGCCTCAGGGTATCGTGTAGCATAATCTAACACCACTAGTATATACTGATGCCCCCTAGCAGACTTTATAACAGGACCTACCAAGTCCATGGCCACTCGTTCAAAGGGTACCTTTATAATGGGTAGGGGTACCAAAGGACTCCTTAAGTGTGACACAGGAGCGGTTAGCTGACACTCTGGGCAGGAGTTACAATACTCTTTAATGTGCTTATCAATACCTGGCCAATAGAAACGCTGTAGAAGGCGCTCTTTGGTCTTTTCGTACCCCAGGTGTCCTCCTAACACATGCTTATGTGCCACATCTAAAACCACTCTTTGATAGGGTCGGGGCACCACCAATTGTTCAACAATTCCTTCCCGTATCTGGATTACCCTATACAGTAAGTCCTGATTCATGGACATATATGGGAACTCCTTGTCCGCCCCGGGATACTGGGGTTCACCATTTACCACCTTGACATTTTCCCGAGCATGAGACAGATTAGGATCTCTAATCTGAGCAGTCACAAAATTGTCACGGGACACCTCGAGCTCAGGCATCTCGGGGACTCCCTCCTGACCTTCAGTATCACCAGCTAATTCAGACAGGGGAAAGTCATTACCATCTTGGGTCACCCCCTACAGCTGGTGTTTCCCTGTCAGGATCAAAGAGTTCAGGGTTACCCCCAGGCAAGACATCACCAATATTAACATTTTTAGGACATGGCAGCCCCTGCTTTTTCCACAAATCCCAAAACAGAGAAAACTCCCCTCCCTATGATCACACTATGGAACAGTGATTTAACCACGCCCACTTTGAGAGAGGCGGTGCCAGAGGCAGTTTTTATGGTGACCTCTGCAATAGGGTATTCCATAGTTTCACCATGTATACATAAGACCCCAATAGTCTGTCCACTGTACAGTGCAGGGTCGACCAGTTCATGGTGCACTAGGTTTACCAGACTCCCAGAGACCAGGAGAGCCAGTACAGCACGCTCTGCTACAGTCACTGTGCACATCTGTGGTAGAGTTGCAGTTTCTGCTAAACAAACGAGTTGAGCAAATAGGGACACCCTCCTGGAACTGCTGCAGTCCATGGGCTCAGTTGTCGGGACAGTATGCAGCAACATGACCTAGTTCATGGCACCGCCAACATCTGAGATGGGATGGGTCTCCATTTTGAGACCTGGATTTAAAGTCCACAGTCCCTGCTGCCTGTTCCCCCTCTGAGCATCCTCCCACCACAACCTTCCTCACCCCCATAGTAGTAGGTGCAGTCTTACCTACAGGTCTGGGAGACGTCTGCAGTAGCTCCTCAGTGGCTCGGTACCGTTCCACCAAACATACCAGCTGGTCAGCCATTGTAGGTCCCGCTTGTCCAACCCAGCGCTGAATCTGAGGTGGCAGCGATCTGGTGTACTTGTCAAGTACTACTCTCTCCACCATCTGTGCCGGAGTGACCTCCTCAGGCTGAAGCCATTTCCTCACCAAATAGATGATGCATCTGGGATCGGGGTAGGAGACTCTCAGAGAAAGTCCAGTGGTGCACTCTCCCAGCACGTACATGCATGTTCACACCGAGACGTGCCAAGATCTCACTTCTCAGTTTGAGGTAATCCTTAGCCTCCTGTTCACACAGGTCATAGTAGGCCTTCTGAGGCTCCCCGGTGAGAAAAGATGCCCCTACAATGGCCCACTGATCCCTTGGCAGTTTCTCTCGATGGAGGAGAGAGGACTGATATGTATAGTGTACACTGGTGGTAGAGATGGAGGAGAGAGGACTGATATGTATAGTGTACACTGGTGGTAGAGATGGAGGAGAGAGGACTGATATGTATAGTGTACACTGGTGGTAGAGATGGAGGAGAGAGGACTGATATGTATAGTGTACACTGGTGGTAGAGATGGAGGAGAGAGGCTGATATGTATAGTGTGTACTGGTGGATAGAGATGGAGGAGAGATGGACTGATATGTATAGTGTACACTGGCGGTAGAGATGGAGGAGAGAGGACTGATATGTATAGTGTGCACTGGCGGTAGAGATGGAGGAGAGAGGACTGATATGTATAGTGTACACTGGCGGTAGAGATGGAGGAGAGAGGACTGATATTGTATAGTGTACACTGGCGGTAGAGATGGAGGAGAGAGGTTCTGATATGTATAGTGTACACTGGCGGTAGAGATGGAGGAGAGAGACTGATATGTATAGTGTACACTGGCGGTAGAGATGGAGGAGAGAGGACTGATATGTATAGTGTACACTGGCGGTAGAGATGGAGGAGAGGACTGATATGTATAGTGTACACTGGCGGTAGAGATGGAGAGAGAGGACTGATATGTATAGTGTACACTGGCGGTAGAGATGGAGGAGAGGACTGATATGTATAGTGTACACTGGCGGTAGAGATGGAGGAGAGAGACTGATATGTATAGTGTACACTGGTGGTAGAGATGGAGGAGAGAGGACTGATATGTATAGTGTACACTGGCGGTAGAGATGGAGGAGAGGACTGTACACTGGCGGTAGAGATGGAGGAGAGGACTGTATAGTGTACACTGGCGGTAGAGATGGAGGGGGAGGACTGATATGTGTTAGGCACACTGGTGGTAGAGATGGAGGAGGAGAGGACTGATATGTATAGTGTACACTGAAGTGAGAGATGGAGAGAGAGGACTGATATGTATAGTGTACACTGGCGGTAGAGATGGGAGGAGAGAGGACTGATATGTATAGTGTACACTGGTGGTAGAGATGGAGGGGAGAGGACTGATATGTATAGTGTACACTGGGGGTAGAGATGGAGGAGAGGACTGATATGTATAGTGTACACTGGCGGTAGAGATGGAGGAGAGAGGACTGATATGTATAGTGTACACTGGTGGTAGAGATGGAGGAGAGGGACTGATATGTATAGTGTACACTGGTGGTAGAGATGGAGGAGAGGACTGATATGTATAGTGTACACTGGCGGTAGAGATGGAGGAGAGAGGACTGATATGTATAGTGTACACTGGCAGTAGAGATGGAGGAGAGAGGACTGATATGTATAGTGTACACTGGCGGTAGAGATGGAGGAGAGAGGACTGATATGTATAGTGTACACTGGTGGTAGAGATGGAGGGGGAGAGGACTGATATGTATAGTGTACACTGGCGGTAGAGATGGAGGAGAGGACTGATATGTATAGTGTACACTGGCGGTAGAGATGGAGGAGAGAGGACTGATATGTATAGTGTACACTGGCGGTAGAGATGGAGGAGAGAGGACTGATATGTATAGTGTACACTGGTGGTAGAGATGGAGGAGAGGACTGATATGTATAGTGTACACTGGTGGTAGAGATGGAGGAGAGAGGACTGATATGTATAGTGTACACTGGCGGTAGAGATGGAGGAGAGAGGACTGATATGTATAGTGTACACTGGCGGTAGAGATGGAGGAGAGAGGACTGATATGTATAGTGTACACTGGTGGTAGAGATGGAGGGGAGAGGACTGATATGTATAGTGTACACTGGCGGTAGAGATGGAGGAGAGGACTGATATGTATAGCGTACACTGGCGGTAGAGATGGAGGAGAGAGGACTGATATGTATAGTGTACACTGGCGGTAGAGATGGAGGAGAGAGGACTGATATGTATAGTGTACACTGGCGGTAGAGATGGAGGAGAGGACTGATATGTATAGTGTACACTGGCGGTAGAGATGGAGGAGAGGACTGATATGTATAGTGTACACTGGTGGTAGAGATGGAGGAGAGAGGACTGATATGGGGTATAGTGTACCTGGGGTAGAGATGGAGGGGGACTGATATGTATAGTGTACACTGGTGGTAGAGATGGAGGAGAGAGGACTGATATGTATAGTGTACACTGGCGGTAGAGGTGGAGGAGAGGACTGATATGTATAGTGTACACTGGCGGTGAGTGGGGGGGCTGTTGTAGAGATGGAGGAGGAGAGGACTGATATGTATAGTGTACACTGGCGGTAGAGATGGAGGAGAGGACTGATATGTATAGTGTACACTGGCGGTAGAGATGGAGGAGAGGGACTGATATGTATAGTGTACACTGGCGGTAGAGATGGAGGAGAGAGGACTGATATGTATAGTGTACACTGGCGGTAGAGATGGAGGAGAGGGACTGATATGTATAGTGTACACTGGCGGTAGAGATGGAGGAGAGAGGACTGATATGTATAGTGTACACTGGTGGTAGAGATGGAGGAGAGAGGACTGATATGTATAGTGTACACTGGTGGTAGAGATGGAGGAGAGAGGACTGATATGTATAGTGTACACTGGCGGTAGAGATGGAGGAGAGGACTGATATGTATAGTGTACACTGGCGGTAGAGATGGAGGAGAGAGGACTGATATGTATAGTGTACACTGGCGGTAGAGATGGAGGAGAGAGGACTGATATGTATAGTGTACACTGGCGGTAGAGATGGAGGAGAGGACTGATATGTATAGTGT
The DNA here is from genome assembly GCA_947044405.1 of Leptodactylus fallax. Classification (NCBI taxonomy): domain Eukaryota; kingdom Metazoa; phylum Chordata; class Amphibia; order Anura; family Leptodactylidae; genus Leptodactylus; species Leptodactylus fallax. The sequence goes on along the minus strand of CAMRHE010000970.1, from coordinate 280,912 downwards.
ACACTGGTGGTAGAGATGGAGGAGAGGACTGATATGTATAGTGTACACTGGCGGTAGAGATGGAGGAGAGAGGACTGATATGTATAGTGTACACTGGCGGTAGAGATGGAGGAGAGAGGACTGATATGTATAGTGTACACTGGCGGTAGAGATGGAGGAGAGGACTGATATGTATAGTGTACACTGGCGGTAGAGATGGAGGAGAGAGGACTGATATGTATAGTGTACACTGGCGGTAGAGATGGAGGAGAGGACTGATATGTATAGTGTACACTGGTGGTAGAGATGGAGGAGAGAGACTGATATGTATAGTGTACACTGGCGGTAGAGATGGAGGAGAGGACTGATATGTATAGTGTACACTGGTGGTAGAGATGGAGGAGAGAGGACTGATATGTATAGTGTACACCGGCGGTAGAGATGGAGGAGAGAGGACTGATATGTATAGTGTACACCGGCGGTAGAGATGGAGGAGAGAGGACTGATATGTATAGTGTACACTGGCGGTAGAGATGGAGGAGAGGACTGATATGTATAGTGTACACTGGCGGTAGAGATGGAGGAGAGGACTGATATGTATAGTGTACACTGGGGGTAGAGATGGAGGAGAGGGACTGATATGTATAGTGTACACTGGCGGTAGAGATGGAGGAGAGGACTGATATGTATAGTGTACACTGGCGGTAGAGATGGAGGAGAGAGGACTGATATGTATAGTGTACACTGGCGGTAGAGATGGAGGAGAGAGGACTGATATGTATAGCGTACACTGGCGGTAGAGATGGAGGAGAGAGGACTGATATGTATAGCGTACGCCGGCGGTAGGGATGGAGGAGAGAGGACTGATATGTATAGTGTACACTGGCGGTAGAGATGGAGGAGAGGGACTGATATGTATAGTGTACACTGGCGGTAGAGATGGAGGAGAGAGGACTGATATGTATAGTGTACACTGGTGGTAGAGATGGAGGAGAGGACTGATATGTATAGTGTACACTGGCGGTAGAGATGGAGGAGAGAGGACTGATATGTATAGTGTACACTGGCGGTAGAGATGGAGGAGAGAGGACTGATATGTATAGTGTACACTGGTGGTAGAGATGGAGGAGAGAGGACTGATATGTATAGTGTACACTGGCGATAGAGATGGAGGAGAGAGGACTGATATGTATAGTGTACACTGGCGGTAGAGATGGAGGAGAGAGGACTGATATGTATAGTGTACACTGGCGATAGAGATGGAGGAGAGAGGACTGATATGTATAGTGTCCACTGGCGGTAGAGATGGAGGAGAGAGGACTGATATGTATAGTGTACACTGGCGGTAGAGATGGAGGAGAGAGGACTGATATGTATAGTGTACACTGGTGGTAGAGATGGAGGAGAGAGGACTGATATGTATAGTGTACACTGGCGGTAGAGATGGAGGAGAGGGACTGATATGTATAGTGTACACTGGCGGTAGAGATGGAGGAGAGGACTGATATGTATAGTGTACACTGGCGGTAGAGATGGAGGAGAGGACTGATATGTATAGTATACACTGGCGCTAGAGAGGGAGGAGAGGACTGATATGTATAGTGTACACTGGCGGTAGAGATGGAGGAGAGGACTGATATGTATAGTGTATACTGGCGGTAGAAATGGAGGAGAGAGGACTGATATGTATAGTGTACACTGGGGGTAGAGATGGAGGAGAGGACTGATATGTATAGTGTACACTGGCGGTAGAGATGGAGGAGAGGACTGATATGTATAGTGTACACCGGCGGTAGAGATGGAGGAGAGAGGACTGATATGTATAATGTACACCGGCGGTAGAGATGGAGGAGAGAGGACTGATATGTATAGTGTACACTGGTGGTAGAGATGGAGGAGAGGACTGATATGTATAGTGTACACTGGCGGTAGTGTGCTCAAGGGATCGTCATGACAGCCAACCAGTAAGTGCCATGGACTGGCGGAAGTACCTGATCACTTTATCTATTGGTGGAGAAGCCTAGGTGTGAGGTGCCTCACCTCCAAGAAACAATGTCTCTTAGATATATCAAGGTCTTCCATCAGGATCAGTTCAATGGCTAAGCTCAGGGTAGAAGTGGTCAATAATAAAAGATTCTATAGGCAAAGCTTGTTCCACTGGTAAAGTCACAAGGTGCAGTATACGACTAGCAGAAATGAGTAAGTCCTCCAGTCGGGAGGGATGTGCTAAGGATAAAACCACCAAGAAGTTTGGTCTCGTAGTTGAAGACTACCTTTGTAGCTGATCTACCTCAATGATGTTCAGTTGGAGTAGACCACCATGTGCCAGGTATGCGGAAGCGTAAGAACATGACATGAAAATCTCATGGTTAAAGATTAATGAGAAAATGGTTACGTCAAAAATCTATCGATAAATCCTAAAGAGGTCAGAGACCTCGGCCGCATTAATAAAGGTGGTATTGCCAAATACTGTTCATGTAGGAGGAACAGCTCCTGGGATAGGATCTCATCGTAGCAGGAAAAATAGAAATTCTCCTCCGGTGAAGCCCATTATTAATGTCAAAACTGAGAGTTACCAAAGTCTGGCCCAACGACGGTAACAACAGGTCCTCTCATGGTCACACTGGTCCACCAGAGCATCCTCCTTTGGGCCCAAGAGTATATAATAGGCCATTTTGTCCAGTTGAAGATGACCCCAGCTAAGCTTTCCAAAGTAGATATAGAAGATGGCTGTCTAGGAACAAGGTGGCCTCACTCTGTCTAAAAATGTAATCAATGATGGACGGGCTCACTGTAGTCCCATAGGATCCTGCAGGGGGCCCAGGCTGTAAAGCAGTTATAGTTTAGTAGAAGATAACCAGATTTGAAGACTAATATAGTCTTTTCATAGGGGTTCTTAGAGCTTAAACCCCAGAAACATTTTATCTGGTGGGCCCAAGGAATCCTAGTCCAACACTGAATGTAAATCCAATCACCAGTGGCACTGACCTGCACGGGACCAGTGCCACGTGTTTCGTCACCTTCTATTTCTATGCCTCATGGCATCTGTGGACAAACCCATGAATGAGCTTCCTGTGAGTACATCTCCTCCGGCAGATTAGATTGAGGTTCTATATGATGAGAGGTTCTACATTATTCCATATTCGTATACAAACAAGGACAAGATCAGGTCTTAAATTGTGCAACATGGAGAAACTCTAGTCAAGGTGTATATTCATGCCTAAGTAGGGGCCCCAAGAGGCCATCTCCCATTGTGCCTAATATATTCTTTTGTAGAAGTTAGAGAAAAGTCAGCATTAACTCTTCAGTTGCTGTAGATTGACCAGACAGGGATGGTCATAATGACCCCCAGTATTGTCCAGTCATCATATTGGAAGTGTCGGTAGGTCGATACATCAGCCATATCAATGACCCCCAGTATTGTCCAGTCATCATATTGGAAGTGTCGGTAGGGCGATACATCATCCATATCAATGACCCCAGTATGGTCCAGTCATCTTATTGGAAGTGTCGGTAGGTCGATACATCAGCCATATCAATGACCCCAGTATGGTCCAGTCATCTTATTGGAAGTGTCGGTAGGTCGATACATCAGCCATATCAATGACCCCCAGTATTGTCCAGTCATCATATTGGAAGTGTCGGTAGGGCGATACATCATCCATATCAATGACCCCAGTATGGTCCAGTCATCTTATTGGAAGTGTCGGTAGGTCGATACATCAGCCATATCAATGACCCCCAGTATTGTCCAGTCATCATATTGGAAGTGTCGGTAGGTCGATACATCATCCATATCAATGACCCCAGTATGGTCCAATCATCTTATTGGAAGTGTCGGTAGGTCGATACATCAGCCATATCAATGACCCCCAGTATTGTCCAGTCATCATATTGGAAGTGTCGGTAGGTCGATACATCATCCATATCAATGACCCCAGTATGGTCCAATCATCTTATTGGAAGTGTCGGTAGGTCGATACATCAGCCATATCAATGACCCCCAGTATTGTCCAGTCATCATATTGGAAGTGTCGGTAGGTCGATACATCATCCATATCAATGACCCCCAGTATTGTCCAGTCATCATATTGGAAGTGTCGGTAGGGCGATACATCATCCATATCTATGACCCCAGTATGGTCCAATCATCTTATTGGAAGTGTCGGTAGGTCGATACATCAGCCATATCAATGACCCCAGTATGGTCCAATCATTTTATTGGAAGTGTCGGTAGTTCGATACATCATCCTTATCAGTGACCCCAGTATGGTCCAGTCATCATATTGGAAGTGTCGGTAGGTCGATACATCAGTCATATCAATGACTATGCGACTCCTTGTAGAGAAAGAGTCTGTAAACTGTGTCACTATATGACGATCATGAAACCCTATAGTAGGTGAAACTGTGGGCCGCTCCCATCATTGCAGCCCTCTCTGTGACTATTGCACCTCTTGTACCTCTCACTTACCCTGTAACATGTCTGAATAAATTGCTATATTTGTTCAAGAAAACCCTTCTATAGAGTGTAAATCTGGGGAATCTCCAACAATCCACAAAATCCCAATGACATCCATCATCTGATCGGCGCGATCACCCTGAGCATTCTGGTGTTTTATTTTTCTGTTTAACCATTCAAAGATATAAGTCTTGTTAGTGGTGACGCAAGTTAGGATGTATTAGCCAAGTGGGTGGTAACGCTGGTTTCTCTGGGGGCGGGGTCTCTGTGTGCTGTATGTTATTCTGTGTTATTGCCGGCTTGGCTAGGATAAAACAATTTGCTTTAGGCTTTGAGACCTTGAGGTTTTTGAGGTTGTTTTCAATTTTTTACTCCTTACCGCCCAAATGCCATAACTTTTTATAAAAAAATGTTATATATTTTTGCAGATTTTTTTGCCAGTACATATATTCTGCGGTGTGATGATGAGAGCCCCCAGTTATGTATGTTTCTTTGATATGTGTTGTTCTATATACACCTTCCCTAACCCTGTCCGTCCTATATTGTGTTTACGTTGCTGCCAATTCGCTTCAGTGGTTTTATGTGTATACAAGGGGAGATTTGCCCTCTCTTCCTCCAGACAAGCAATTTTATTACCCCTGGACAAACAGAAGTCAAAGGAGAGAGAGAGGGATAATGACCCTGTGCTCAACCCCAGACACAGCTTTCCTGCAACCAGGAAAACATCCTTCTCTTTCAGGTTCCTGCATTGGGAATAGGAGGAGGAGGGGCACCCAGCAGGGGGATGTGGCGGCACACCTTATCTGTGCCCAACTTTGGAGAACTTGCATCACATCTGTGGAATCAGCTAAGGAGAGCTGGGTGTGTCCGCTTCACTACAGAAGATTGTCCAAGCTACCCACCACCCACTACCAATGATAGTAGCGATGATGTTTTGTCACAGATTTTGCTGCTTTTTCTGTGGGGTTTCTTAGTAAAATTCTATAAATATATATTTTTCTGTCATTTTTACTAAAGAATGGCAAAAAAAAAAAAAAAATCCCATAATTTGTGATCTTCCTCTAAACTGGAGAGAGGCGGCCGCACACACAGTACAGTGCAAAGGTTACTGACAGATGTGGCTACCCACAATCATAGCTATCACAGCCACAACTATTTCATTTTTTATGTCTATGTAGCTCTATGACGCCTTGTTTTTTGTGAGCTGAGTTGTATTTTTTTAAGGACCTTCATTATGGGTTAAATTCACTGTTAGTGTTTGTCTTCCATAGATAGTAGTGTAGCCTCTGATTACTGTTAGTGTTTGTCTTCCATGGATAGTAGTGTAGCCTGTGATCACTGTTAGTGTATCTATCTTCTATAGATAGTAGTGTAGCCTGTGATTACTGTTAGTGTTTCTGTCTTCCATAGATAGTAGTGTAGCCTGTGATTACTGTTAGTGTTTTTTCTGTCTTCCATAGATAGTAGTGTAGCCTGTGATCACCATTAGTGTTTCTGTCTTCCATAGGTAGTAGTGTAGCCTGTGATCACCTTTAGTGTTTCTGTCTTCCATAGATAGTAGTGTAGCCTGTGATCACTGTTAGTGTTTCTGTCTTCTATAGATAGTAGTGTAGCCTGTGATTACTGTTAGTGTTTGTCTTCCATGGATAGTAGTGTAGCCTGTGATCACTGTTAGTGTTTCTGTCTTCTATAGATAGTAGTGTAGCCTGTGATCACCGTTAGTGTTTCTGTCTTCCATAGATAGTAGTGTAGCCTGTGATCACTGTTAGTGTTTCTGTCTTCTATAGATAGTAGTGTAGCCTGTGATCACTGTTAGTGTTTCTGTCTTCCATAGATAGTAGTGTAGCCTGTGATCACCATTAGTGTTTCTGTCTTCCATAGGTAGTAGTGTAGCCTGTGATCACCTTTAGTGTTTCTGTCTTCCATAGATAGTAGTGTAGCCTGTGATCACTGTTAGTGTTTCTGTCTTCTATAGATAGTAGTGTAGCCTGTGATCACCGTTAGTGTTTCTGTCTTCCATAGATAGGAGTGTAGCCTGTGATCACTGTTAGTTTTTCTGTCTTCCATAGATAGTAGTGTAGCCTGTGATCACCGTTAGTGTTTCTGTCTTCCATAGATAGGAGTGTAGCCTGTGATCACTATTCGTGTTTCTGTATTCCATAGGTAGTAGTGTAGCCTGTGATCACTATTCGTGTTTCTGTATTCCATAGGTAGTAGTGTAGCCTGTGATCTCTGTTAGTGTTTCTGACCCCCATTGTAGTTTTTCCTGTTCTACTGTGCAAGAGAAACTTCACAAGACCGCAGATATTGTGGTTAAAGAAAATTCTTAACATAATTCAATTGAAATATTATTTTCTTTAATATATATGTTTGTTTGTCACATGAGATTGTGGAATGACGAGGTGTCTCCAGTAAAGCGTTGTATGAGACCTTGATCATGGAGAAGACCTTGGCAAGGGGGGATTTTCTACTTTGTTGCAATATTAATGATAACATTTTGTTTCTTCTTGGGAGAGAGAAACCTTGAGGAAAGGAACAGAAGAACCTTGAAGACTGCAGCAGTAGAAATAGTGCCTGTGCTTATCTGTATAATCCTATATAAAGGATATCTTTGGAGGCGGAGGGGGGATAGACGACACTTTGCATTTTCTTCGATAGAATTATAAGCCTTTTCTCCAATATCGATATCGCAACAAACCTGAATACTTTGCTTATTAACCACCGAGAGATCTTGTCCTCATTGGTAAGATAGTGGAGACTCTTCCTCCAGATACGGAGAGCAGTACCGTGTGACTTTCTCCTAGGTCTATGTACCATATATGAGGATTGGTCTTAGTCGGGTGCTAATTCTCACAAGTAAGCTGACTGGTATCAGCTATTATAAAAGGCCTGAAGGCCGAGTCCTGTGAACCGAGCAGTCCTTCCATGTTTTCAAGGCTACAGCCAATACTTGAGCGCCACTGAGGGGGTGGTGAGGTGCTGGAGCCTGAGAAACTTCTTTTACATCGCTCCTTGGCCTTGTAGTCGGTGAAGAACATCCCAGGCTGCCTCCTCTCCATGAATCACGGTCATGTGTCATATGATCGACCATATAAACACCTGGAGCACAGCCTGATATCTGGTGCTTGTCGTATAAGTCATCTCTGACCGTCAACTTTTAACCCCTTCAGGATCAGACCTGCACCTAAGAATGAACATGCCCATTACTGATGATCCAGTGCAGAGTTGGAGGGAAACCCCATAATGGGAGCCGCCATGATCTGGTCCTGTCAGTCTCCTGTATGACATTGTGGCCTCCTGCTTGTAGTATCAGGAGATGACCGTGACCTCCATTCTCCATGTATCAGTGAGGACGGTGTTTTGTACATAGTAATGTCATGTCAGACCAGCCTTATGATAAATAAGTTGTCCATTATATGGGGCAGGGGCGTAAATATCAGGGTAGCAGCGGTAGCGGCTGCCACAGGGCCCCGGAACATTATGGGGCCCGGAGCCCTGTGGTAGTCGCTACCGCGAACCCCACAAACACTGCTATCGTTGTAATGATTGGGGGCCCAGGGGAGATGAGCGAACATAAAAAACACTGTAACTCACCTCTCCGCCGCTCCGCAGGCTTCGGGCCTATTTGGTGACGTCATTATGCATCGCGACGCCGGCCTGGATCACGCAAGATCTGGTCCAGCATTGAAGATGGCCAAAGTAGCGCACGGGAGTGCATCGGACCGAGGAAGAGGTAAGTAGCATTGTTTTTTTATGTTTGTATCCTCCCTTGGGTCTCCGATCATTATACTCTAGGGTCTGAAAAGACCCCAGAGTATAATAATCGTTCATGGGTTGTTGTCCACTATGGGGCATAATACTGTGTGCAGGGGCCACTATGGGGCATAATACTGTGTGCAGGGGCCACTATGGGGCAAACTACTGTGTTCAGAGGCCACTATGGGGCAAACTACTGTGTGCAGGGGCCACTATGGGGAAAACTACTGTGTGCAGGGGCCAATATGAGGCATAATATTGTGTGCAGGGGCCACTATGGGGCAAACTACTGTGTCCAGAGGGCACTATTGGGCATAATACTGTGTGCAGGGGCCACTATGGAGCAAACTACTGTGTGCAGGGGCCAGGGGGGGGGGGGCGGGGACGGGGGGATATGAGGCATAGTACTGTGTGCAGGGGCTACTATGGGGCAAACTACTGTGTGCAGAGGGCACTATTGGGCATAATACTGTGTGCAGGGGCCACTATGGAGCAAACTACTATGTGTAGGGGCCACTATGGGGCATAATACTGTGTGCAGGGGCCACTATGGAGCAAACTACTATGTGCAGGGGCCACTATGGGGCATACTACTGTGTGCAGGGGCCACTATGGGGCATACTACTGTGTGCAGGGGCCACTATGGGGCATAATATTGTGTGCAGGGGCCACTATAGGGCATAATACTGTGTGCAGGGGCCACTATGGGGCATACTACTGTGTGCAGGGGCCACTATGGGGCATAATATTGTGTGCAGGGGCCACTATAGGGCATAATACTGTGTGCAGGAGCCACTGTGTGGCATAATACTGTGTGCAGGGGCCACTATGAGGCATAATACCGTGTGCAGGGGCCACTATGGGATATAATACCGTGTGCAGGGGCCAATATGGGGCATAATAGTGTGTGCAGGGGCCACTATGGGACATTATACTGTGTGCAGGGGCCACTATGGGATATAATACCGTGTGCAGGGGCCACTATGGGGCATAATAGTGTGCACAGGAATGCGGTTTGTGTGTGGGGGGGGGGGTTGGGGCGGCGGTTCGGGGGGGTCCCCATGTCAAATGTTCGCCTTGGGGCCCAGCCATTCCTAGTTACGCCACTGATATGGGGGGTAGTGGGTGGTGCCAGTCGTGTCCACTCTGTGATATCTTCTCACCTTAATATTAGTTTTAGAGACCTGGATCCTTCTTTTATCTATGGTTTGGGGTCCCTTTAGTGTGTACCCTGAGCTGTCCCTCTATACAGTAATCCTCTAGATGATGCTGTGACTCCGGGACCTTTAGTCTTGACCTCTCTATCACAGGCGACAGTCGTAACCTCAGGTTTCCTGCTCAGCACCAAGTTCCTGTTTTGTTTTTGCAATCTGTTGATTATTTTTGGAACTTCTGAGAGTCCTGGAGATACCTATATATATACACTCTATATATAGGGAGAGAGTAGACTGCATCACATAGTGCCCATACAGTAGTCCCAGGTGCCCGTGTACTAGTGCTTTATTATGACCCTGGTGTATTCTGTAGGTCTATATCTGTATGATGGGCTGCAGCCTGGATGGTGGAAATTGTAGGATTGGGATGTCGTCTGGTCCCATTAATGGTGGATTGGGGATAAATCTGGTGACCGGGCAGGACCAGGAAGTGTTGTCATCTGGTGGAGACATTCCTGGGAACTCTTGTGTGTGTGGGTGAGCATTATCCTGCTGGTACCAGTTGTCCACCCTGCCATGAGAGACAACACATGTGGCAGTGTCAGGATGTCCTGTACATATCACTGAGCTGTCACTGACCTCGTATCACTACTAGGGGGGACCGACTGTCCTATGTGATGGCCCCCACATCATCACACCAGCAGGGGGCAGCGTGTCCTGTACATATCACTACTAGGGGGGACCGACTGTCCTATGTGATGGCCCCCACATCATCACACCAGCAGGGGGCAGTGTGTCCTGTACATATCACTACTAGGGGGACCGACTGTCCTATGTGATGGCTCCCACATCATCACACCAGCAGGGGGCAGTGTGTCCTGTACATATCACTGAGCTGTCAGTGTTCTCGTATCACTACTAGGGGGGACCGACTGTCCTATGTGATGGCACCCACATCATCACACCAGCAGGGGGCAGCGTGTCCTGTACATATCACTGAGCTGTCAGTGTCCTCGTATCACTACTAGGGGGACCGACTGTCCTATGTGATGGCACCCACATCATCACACCAGCAGGGGGCAGTGTGTCCTGTACATATCACTACTAGGGGGGACCGACTGTCCTATGTGATGGCCCCCACATCATCACACCAGCAGGGGGCAGTGTGTCCTGTACATATCACTACTAGGGGGGCCGACTGTCCTATGTGATGGCCCCCACATCATCACACCAGCAGGGGGCAGTGTGTCCTGTACATATCACTACTAGAGGGGACCGACTGTCCTATGTGATGGCCCCCACATCATCACACCAGCAGGGGGCAGCGTGTCCTGTACATATCACTACTAGGGGGGACCGACTGTCCTATGTGATGGCCCCCACATCACCACACCAGCAGGGGGCAGTGTGTCCTGTACATATCACTACTAGGGGGGACCGACTGTCCTATGTGATAGCCCCCACATCATCACACCAGCAGGAGGCAGTGTGTCCTGTACATATCACTACTAGGGGGGACCGACTGTCCTATGTGATGGCCCCCACATCATCACACCAGCAGGGGGCAGCGTGTCCTGTACATATCACTGAGCTGTCAGTGTCCTCGTATCACTACTAGGGGGGACCGACTGTCCTATGTGACGGCCCCCACATCATCACACCAGCAGGGGGCAGCGTGTCCTGTACATATCACTACTAGGGGGGACCGACTGTCCTATGTGATGGCCCCCACATCATCACACCAGCAGGGGGCAGCGTGTCCTGTACATATCACTGAGCTGTCAGTGTCCTCGTATCACTACTAGGGGGGACCGACTGTCCTATGTGATGGCCTCCACATCATCACACCAGCAGGGGGCAGTGTGTCCTGTACATATCACTGAGCTGTCAGTGTCCTCGTATCACTACTAGGGGGGACCGACTGTCCTATGTGATGGCCTCCACATCATCACACCAGCAGGGGGCAGTGTGTCCTGTACATATCACTACTAGGGGGGGACCGACTGTCCTATGTGATGGCCCCCACATCATCACACCAGCAGGGGGCAGTGTGTCCTGTACATATCACTACTAGGGGGGACCGACTGTCCTATGTGATGACCCCCACATCATCACACCAGCAGGGGGCAGCGTGTCCTGTACATATCACTGAGCTGTCAGTGTCCTCGTATCACTACTAGGGGGGACCGACTGTCCTATGTGATGGCCCCCACATCATCACACCAGCAGGGGGCAGAGTGTCCTGTACATATCACTACTAGGGGGGACCGACTGTCCTATGTGATGGCCCCCACATCATCACACCAGCAGGGGGCAGTGTGTCCTGTACATATCACTGAGCTGTCAGTGTCCTCGTATCACTACTAGGGGGGACCGACTGTCCTATGTGATGGTCCCCACATCATCACACCAGCAGGGGGCAGTGTGTCCTGTACATATCACTACTAGGGGGAACCGACTGTCTTATGTGATGGCCCCCACATCATCACACCAGCAGGGGGCAGTGTGTCCTGTACATATCACTGAGCTGTCAGTGTTCTCGTATCACTACTAGGGGGGACCGACTGTCCTATGTGATGGCTCCCACATCATCACACCAGCAGGGGGCAGCGTGTCCTGTACATATCACTGAGCTGTCAGTGTTCTCGTATCACTACTAGGGGGGACCGACTGTCCTATGTGATGGCCCCCGCATCATCACACCAGCAGGGGGCAGTGTGTCCTGTACATATCACTGAGCGGTCAGTGTCCTCGTATCACTACTAGGGGGGACTGACTGTCCTATGTGATAGCCTCCACATCATCACACCAGCAGGGGGCAGCGTGTCCTGTACATATCACTACTAGGGGGACCGACTGTCCTATGTGATGGCTCCCACATCATCACACCAGCAGGGGGCAGCGTGTCCTGTACATATCACTGAGCTGTCAGTGTTCTCGTATCACTACTAGGGGGGACCGACTGTCCTATGTGATGGCCTCCACATCATCACACCAGCAGGGGGCAGCGTGTCCTGTACATATCACTGAGCTGTCAGTGTTCTCGTATCACTACTAGGGGGACCGACTGTCCTATGTGATGGCCCCCACATCACCACACCAGCAGGGGGCAGTGTGTCCTGTACATATCACTACTAGGGGGGACCGACTGTCCTATGTGATGGCCCCCACATCATCACACCAGCAGGGGGCAGTGTGTCCTGTACATATCACTGAGCTGTCAGTGTCCTCGTATCACTACTAGGGGGGACCGACTGTCCTATGTGATGGCCCCCACATCACCACACCAGCAGGGGGCAGTGTGTCCTGTACATATCACTACTAGGGGGGACCGACTGTCCTATGTGATGGCTCCCACATCATCACACCAGCAGGGGGCAGCGTGTCCTGTACATATCACTGAGCTGTCAGTGTTCTCGTATCACTACTAGGGGGGACCGACTGTCCTATGTGATGGCCCCCGCATCATCACACCAGCAGGGGGCAGTGTGTCCTGTACATATCACTGAGCTGTCAGTGTTCTCGTATCACTACTAGGGGGGACCGACTGTCCTATGTGATGGCCTCCACATCATCACACCAGCAGGGGGCAGCGTGTCCTGTACATATCACTGAGCTGTCAGTGTTCTCGTATCACTACTAGGGGGGACCGACTGTCCTATGTGATGGCCTCCACATCATCACACCAGCAGGGGGCAGCGTGTCCTGTACATATCACTGAGCGGTCAGTGTCCTCGTATCACTACTAGGGGGGACTGACTGTCCTATGTGATGGCCCCCACATCACCACACCAGCAGGGGGCAGTGTGTCCTGTACATATCACTACTAGGGGGGACCGACTGTCCTATGTGATGGCCCCCACATCACCACACCAGCAGGGGGCAGTGTGTCCTGTACATATCACTACTAGGGGGGACCGACTGTCCTATGTGATGGCCCCCACATCATCACACCAGCAGGGGGCAGTGTGTCGCTCCACAGTACAGTCAGGAATAAAGCGCTCACCACGAGGCCTCCATACTCCAACCTGATCATCATCAGATCTATATATAGACTATACATTTTGAACGATACAGGTCCAGTCTGTACAGTCCAGGTTTTGGTTCATGACACCCCTGCAGATCATAATAATAATAATAATAGTCCTTTAATAGTCCCACAGTGGGGAAATTCAGTGTGTTACAGCAGCAAAGATAAGATAAGATAAGATAAGCAGATACAAATACAAATACAACATGTACAGGAATGTTCCAAGGTGAGAGGCATTACATTAATAGCAGACAGACAGATAGGACGTAGCAGGGGGGGGGGGGATATAACAGGCAGAGAGATATTTCAGTTCTCTGTATGTAATGATCTCCGCTTAGGTCGGTGTTGGTTGTACAGCCTAACCGCGGTGGGGAGGAAAGACTTCCGATAGCGCTCCTTCTCACACCTAGGGTGGAGCAGTCGGTCACTGACAGTACTGCTCAGCGCGATCACAGTCTCATGCATGGGATGGGACTTCTTCTTCTGCATGGAGCTCACCACGGACAGTATCCTTCTGTCACCCACCACCTGCACTGGGTCCAGTGGGCTCCCCAGGACAGAGCTGGCCCTTCTAATCAGCTTGTCGAGTCTATTTCTGTCCCTGGTTGATATACTGCTCCCCCAGCAGGCCACTCCAAAGAAGATGGCTGATGCCACTACCGAGTTGAAGAAAGTTCTAAGAAGTGCTCCCCGGATTCCAAAGGCTCCAGTCCACAAAATCCTGGTTCAGTTCTCTGTACTCCCTGTCATCATCGTCTGTGATGAGACCCACTATTGCAGAGTCGTCAGAATACTTCTGTAGGTAGCAGCTGGATGAGTTGCACCTAAAATCTGCAGTGTACAGTGTGAAGAGGAAAGGGGCGAGAACCGTACCCTGAGGTGCCCCCCGTATTACAGATCACGGTACCTGACACACAGTCTTGGGCTCTCACGTATTGAGGTCGATTTGTGAGGTAGTCTAGGATCCACATGGTGACGATGTCTGGTTGTCAGTGGCAGAACATGTAATGGGCAGTCCCACCAGATTTCCTTCTACTAAGTGCCTGGAAATGATGCGGGCAGAGTCAGGGGGTGGAATGAAGGCGCCCCCTGTGTCTGATGGAGGACAAGGAAATTACAGGATCTGCTCATGGTTGTCTGGAGATCAAACCATCCTCTCTACTGGTGGTCTGTCTGGTCCATGCTGTTCACCATGTGTGCACCCCCTCTGTCTGTAACTTCTGCCCCAACACCTCCTAACAGCAACGTCAAAACGGTCTAGATGGCGGCAATTCATGGAAAGAACCATCTTGCTTCTGTCCGTACAATGATGGCGCCTCTCATAGTCTGACAACTGGGAAAAATGTCTTTGAGTTTGTACAGACATGTCTAGTGGTCACCGATCTGACACAAGATGTACACTACCCAAAAGTAACCCGTACGAGGCTTTTTATAGGTCAGCAGGGGGAGCACTCGTATGCCCTCTTGTTATAAGATCCAGCCTCTTATCACTATATATATATATATATATATATATATATATGCTGCTGCTGGGTGTGATACAATGAGTCAGTGTAGATGGCTGCCATCCTAGAGGTCAAGACGTCATTGTCCTATTGCAATAATATCTATAGCAGCGCCATATACTGCAGTGCTGTACACAGGTTGTGACCAGCCACAAGACCCGGGGGCTGCAGAATAGCAGGATTATCAGAATACATGAGTGGAGGTGACCAAAGACAGAGCCAGGAGGGAAGTGTGAAAGGAGGAAGACCCTGTTGTGTAAATAAGGTGTCATTACTTTTTTTTTTTTTACCAAAAAGGGGGTGATAACTATCAGAAGAGCGCCCTCTGAACCCTCACCAGTACATATGACTGCACCACTATGGCCGCCAGCTGTGACATAGATCATACTGAGCCTTGTTAGTAACAAGAGCCCAACCACAAGGTGGCGCTGCTGAATTCATGAGCTTAATGTCAGCTAAACCCATCTGAGCAGGACCAGCTGACCATGTAATGTTTATGAGGGGCACAAAGGGGTCTGGAGGGGACAGAGGGTTCTGGAAGGAGACAGAGGAGTCTGGAGGAAGACAGAGCAAAGACGGGAGTCTGGAAGAACAGAGGGTCTGGGGGGGACAGAGGAAAGACAGAGGAGTCTGGAGGGACAGGAGTGTGGAGGAGGAGAGAGGAAAGACAGAGGAGTCTGCAGGAGACAGAGGAAAGACAGAGGAGTCTGGAGGGACAGGAGTGTGGAGGAGGAGAGAGGAAAGACAGAGGAGTCTGCAGGAGACAGAGGAAAGACAGAGGAGTCTGGAAGAACAGAGGGGTCTAGGGGGCACAGAGGAGTCTGGAGGTGGACAGAGGAAAGACAGAGGAGTCTGCCGGAGACAGAGGAAAGACAGAGGAGTCTGGAAGAACAGAGGGGTCTAGGGGGCACAGAGGAGTCTGGAGGTGGACAGAGGAAAGACAGAGGAGTCTGCCGGAGACAGAGGAAAGACAGAGGAGTCTGGAAGAACAGAGGGGTCTAGGGGGCACAGAGGAGTCTGGAGGTGGACAGAGGAAAGACAGAGGAGTCTGCCGGAGACAGAGGAAAGACAGAGGAGTCTGGAAGAACAGAGGGGTCTAGGGGGCACAGAGGAGTCTGGAGGTGGACAGAGGAAAGACAGAGGAGTCTGCCGGAGACAGAGGAAAGACAGAGGAGTCTGGAAGAACAGAGGGGTCTAGGGGGCACAGAGGAGTCTGGAGGTGGACAGAGGAAAGACAGAGGAGTCTGCCGGAGACAGAGGAAAGACAGAGGAGTCTGGAAGAACAGAGGGGTCTGGAGGAGGACAAGGGAAAGGCAGAGGAGTCTGCAGGAGACAGAGGAAAGACAGGAGTCTGGAGGGACAGAAGACTAGAAGGGGACAGCAGCAATGGATCGATTTTCTTTACAGATTGAACTCTATGTACAATGCCTTCCTGTAGACTTCTGTTTATATCAGCCGTATTTAGTGTATCTGTGATGTCATCTCTCCCTATCACCTATGGCCAGGCTTATATATGTGCCGCCCCATCATCCCTGCCCAAGATCTCGGCCCTGTGATGTTTATTCCTCATTTTCCAGTTTCTTTGCCAAAGCCGAGACATCTGCCTCATCTGATGCCAAGGAGAACTCTGTAAGTGTGCCCGTCTCATGTGAAGGGAGAAGTCTGTTGTGTCTGAGCCAGTAAAAACAAAAAATATTCTGCCACTCTCTGCACTCTTGTCGTGGCTCATCTACTGGTTTATAGTAATTATTCCAGCTCCTCATATGGGCCATCTAACAGTGCTACATCATTAACCCTACAGTGCCCTGCCATTACAATGCCAGCCATAGTGCCCACTTATGTTATTAACCATAATACAGTGCCCTGACCTAGTGCCCCATCATAATAGTGCTAGCCACAATGCCCCATCATAACAGTGTTAGCCACAATGCCCCATTATAACAATGCAGCCATAACGCCCACTCATAATGGTGCCAACCACAATTCTCCATCGTAATATGGTCAGACACAAAGCCCCACCATGCAGTGCCCTAACATAGTGCCTCAAGATACCAATGCCAGCCATAGTGCCCCATTATAATATTGTCAGAGACAAATCACCACCATAATACAGTGCCACATTATCACTTTGCCAACCATACAGCCCCATCATAACTGTGCCAGCCACAATTCTCCATCGTAATATGATCAAACACACAGCTCTGCCATAATACCATGCCCTGCCATAGTATCCCATCATACCAATCCCAGCCACAATTCTCCATTGTAATATGGTCAGAGAGAAAGCCCCACCATAATACAGTGCCATGCCGTAGTGCCCATCATAACAATGGCAGCCATAGTGCCCCATCACAATAGTGCCAGCCGCAATTCTCCATTATAAGATGGTCAGACACAAAGCTCTGCTATAATACTGTGCCCCGCCATAGCAGTGCTAATCGCAAGGCCTCATAAAGTGCTAGCCACAGCCCCCCACTATGACAGTGACATCCTCAGCTCCCCATAAATCCCTGGGTATAATGATGAGTCTCACCATCTGCAGTGCCACCTAGTGGAGGTATCTGCACTATCCGTCAGTGTCCAGCCCTTTACCAAGCCTTGCAGCATGACCTAGGTATAAGGCGGGACCCGCTGATATCTGCAGAGGGCTCTCATTTTATTATAGAAGAGACTCTGGTTTGACCAATTTTCATGTCACGTTACAAGTCTCAATAAGGGCTCCAACAATGACTTTTGTGGTGGATATCCAGTAGGGGGCAGCAGAGAGCCAGTTCTCGTCCTCCTGGGCATGTCACATGGTATATTATACATCATACATGGTATATTATACACCATACATTATTATTATTGTTTATTTATATAGCATCATTAATTCCATGGTGCTCTGTACATTATTATATTAATCCCATGGTGCTCTGTACATTATTATAGTAATTCCATGGTGCTCTGTACATTATTATATTAATTTCATGGTGCTCTGTACATTATTATATTAATTCCATGGTGCTCTGTACATTATTATAGTAATTCCATGGTGCTCTGTACATTATTATATTAATTCCATGGTGCTGTACATTATTATATTAATTCCATGGTGCTGTACATTATTATATTAATTCCATGGTGCTCTGTACATTATTATATTAATTCCATGGTGCTCTGTACATTATTATATTAATTCCATGGTGCTCTGTACATTATTATATTAATCCCATGGTGCTCTGTACATTATTATATTAATTCCATGGTGCTGTACATTATTATATTAATCCCATGGTGCTCTGTACATTATTATATTAATCCCATGGTGCTCTGTATATTATTATAGTAATTCCATGGTGCTGGGGGGGTGTAGAGGGCTGTACATTATTATAGTAATTCCCATGGTGCTCTGTACATTAGTATATTAATCCCATGGTGCTCTGTACATTAGTATAGTAATTCCATGGTGCTCTGTATATTAGTATAGTAATTCCATGGTGCTCTGTACATTAGTATAGTAATTCCATGGTGCTCTGTATATTATTATAGTAATTCCATGGTGCTCTGTACATTAGTATAGTAATTCCATGGTGCTCTGTATATTAGTATAGTAATTCCATGGTGCTCTGTATATTAGTATAGTAATCCCATGGTGCTCTGTACATTATTATAGTAATTCCATGGTGCTCTGTATATTATTATAGTAATTCCATGGTGCTCTGTATATTAGTATAGTAATTCCATGGTGCTCTGTATATTAGTATAGTAATCCCATGGTGCTCGTATATTAGTATAGTAATCCCATGGTGCTCTGTATATTAGTATAGTAATTCCATGGTGCTCTGTATATTAGTATAGTAATTCCATGGTGCTCTGTATATTAGTATAGTAATTCCGTGTATATTTGGTGTATAGTAATTCCATGGTGCTCTGTATATTAGTATAGTAATTCCATGGTGCTCTGTATATTAGTATAGTAATTCCATGGTGCTCTGTATATTAGTATAGTAATCCCATGGTGCTCTGTACATTATTATAGTAATTCCATGGTGCTCTGTATATTATTATAGTAATCCCATGGTGCTCTGTATATTATTATAGTAATTCCATGGTGCTCTGTACATTATTATAGTAATTCCATGGTGCTCTATACATTAGTATAGTAATTCCATGGTGCTGTATGTACATTATTATAGTAATTCCATGGTGCTCTGTACATTATTATATTAATTCCATGGTGCTCTGTACATTATTATATTAATTCCATGGTGCTCTGTACATTATTATATTAATCCCATGGTGCTGTACATTATTATATTAATTCCATGGTGCTCTGTACATTATTATATTAATCCCATGGTGCTCTGTACATTTGTAACGTCTCTGCCATTTCGGGTCTCGGCGCCGCCCTCCGCTCGCACGCTGTGGCGAAGGAGGCGTGTTCAGTTTGGTTCTTTGTGTAAGTTTCTTACTGCTCAGTCTGAACATGGTCCTAGTCAGTGTAATGGATTTCCGGCCCCACCCGTGTTCTGAACATTTCTCTCTGGACGGTATAGAGTTAATCTCTTCCTGGCCTGTGTGATTGACAGCCTGTGTACCTATCAGGTCTGGGGGCTGGTCCCAGACTTTCTATAAACAGGTTGTCAGCCCTCACATAGTCGCCGGTTATTGCGCTGCCTTTGCCTGCTCTCGTTATTATATTCCTTACTACTTTGTTTCCTGTTTCTCTGACCCTTTGGCTTGCCTTGTGACTATTCTCTTGGATATTGATTCTGTACTGTATTACTCGTTTGTTACTGACCCCTTGGCTTGCTCACTCTGCTTCTGTGTTGTTTTTGTCTTGTCCTGTTCTGTGTGTCACTTACCCAGTATAGGGCTTGTCTTCAGGTTGTCCTTTTACCATTTAGGGTAACTGAGGCAATAGGAAGGGACAGTGGCTGGGGTGAGATTAGGGCTCACTTGTCTCTGTCCTTCCTCCCAGACCCCTGCAGTAGTGTACGGTATTGCTACATCTGGCAAGACCCTTACAGAATAACCGGCCCATACATTCTGCCATTGCTTCCCATAGGGTCAGCATGGATCCTATTCAGGGCCTTGCGGCCAAGTTGGAAGGTTTGGCAAGCCTGGTAGCTGAGCTTGCTAAACAGGTGCAGACCCTTACTGATGCTGCTGCGGCATACCCAATTGTTTCAGCCCCTTTCAGGGTTAAGATGCTACTCCCCGACCGTTTTTCAGGGGATCGTGAAAAATTTGAGAGTTTCCGGGAGTCCTGTCGCTTGTATTTCCGGATTAATCCACATGCATCCCAGGCCCAAATTGTGGGAGTAGTTATATCCCACCTACAGGGGGATCCACAAGCTTGGGCCCTTAAATTCCCTCCAGGGGCTGAGGAGTGGATTAACTTTGAAAATTTTTTTTTTTTCTTTGGGGTCTATATATGCTGAGCCAGACCACATTGGACTTGTGGAATCGCAACTCCTCACCATGCGGCAGGGCAAACGCTCTGCTGAGGAATATTGCGCAGAATTCCGCAAGTGCAGCGTGACTGCAGGTTGGTGTGAGTCAGCTCTAAAGGCCCACTTTAAACAAGGCCTGTGTGACCATGTTAAGGAGCTCTGGGTTGGTCACCCAGATCCTCCCACTCTTCAGCAGGCCATGACTTTGGCTGTCCGTATTGACCGTAGGATCCGGGAAAATATTAAAGAGAGAATACGGTCTGCTTCTTCCAAGTTTTCTGTCTCTCCCTCACTCTCTCCTGATAAACCTGTTATTTCTCCCATGACTCCTGGTGAGGAACCTATGCAACTGGGAGCTATGGACGCCAAGATGCGACGAGAGCATCGTCTCAGGAACAACCTCTGCCTGTACTGTGGTACTTCCGGTCATTTCATCCAGCAGAAAAGCTTCAGTGCCTGAGTGGTAGTCAGAAGAACCACTCAGGCAACCAGGTATTTGCTGATATGTCTGCTCTGCACACTTTAAATTGTGTTACTGAGGAGACTGTCTCGGCTGCTAAAGGTGGGAAACACCAGGTGAATAAAAAATGTTTGCCCGGCCCACCAGTGTGTGTGGTTGTGCAAAAAGATCCTGAATTGAAGGCAGAGAAAATACTGGGTCCTACTAAAACTGGTTTATCTGGTGAGGGTCCGATGGCCCCTCATAAAGGGGGGGGTACTGTAACGTCTCTGGCATTTCGGGTCTCGGCGCTGCCCTCCGCTCGCACGCTGTGGCGAAGGAGGCGTGTTCAGTTTGGTTCTTTGTGTAAGTTTCTTACTGCTCAGTCTGAACATGGTCCTAATCAGTATAATGGTATTTCCAGCCCCACCCGTGTTCTGAACATTTCTCTCTGGACGGTATAGAGTTAAACTCTTCCTGGCCTGTGTGATTGACAGGCTGTGTACCTATCAGGTCTGGGGCTGGTCCCAGACTTTCTATAAACAGGTTGTCAGCCCTCACATAGTCGCCGGTTATTGCTCTGTCTTTGCCTGCTCTCCTTGTTATATCCCTTACTACTTTGTTACCTGATTCTCTGACCCTTTGGCTTGCCTTTTGACTATTCTCTTGGATTGTGATTTTGTACTGCTTTGCTCGTTTGTTACCGACCCCTTGGCTTGCTCACTCTGCTTCTGTGTTGTTTTGTCTTGTCCTGTTCTCTGTGTCACTTACCCAGTGTATTGCCAAATGGAACAGATTCTTTTGGATTCCGTGTAATAGAATAAAGTTATAGAGTAAAAACACTAGACTATCCCCAAATATCTTAACATTTTATTAAGAAGAATATAAGACAATAGCAAAAGGTAACATTTCACTAAGAAGAGTATAAGAAGATAGTAAAAGGTAAGAAGATATCAAAAAGTATAACAAAAGGTCAAAAGGTCTTACAAACAAGGAAAAGTATAACAGATATTAGAAGGTATAACAAATCAAACCAACACTAGCCATAAAGCCAGGTATATTCCACACTAGCAATTAAAGCCAGGTAACATTTCAACACTAGCTATAAAGCCAGGTAACATTTCAACACTTACAATACCACAGATATAGTAAGGTAATCAAATCAAATACTTACATCACTGTCCCGCTACATAGAGGAGTTCTGATAAGGGTATCTGTAGGAAGCATCACTCAGCCATGTGACAGGATCATCAAGCAGCCCAGGCGTCCCCAATCACTGCTGTTAAGAAAATGTCTCATCTAATGCTGAGGGATCCTTCCTCATATACCCGTTATGTATGTCATAAAGTGGGCGTCTACAGAAGTGATAAACCTTTGTAAGGCCTTCACTTATCTCCATATCATATTCATGTGAAAAGGGCCAGTTCTCACTAGAATATTATCTTGTGACATATATACTTCAAACAGAGTTGCTCCTTTCATGCAAATATAATTATTATAGACATACAGATATATCCTGTGTATCTAGTTAGCACGGACATGTCTCCCAAACAAAGTCTTTTGTTTTAGGTTGCATGGGTATGCAAATACCCCTTCCCCGCATTGTTGATCTAATTAGAATGTACATATAGATATCACCTTAAACAGCATCCTGTGGTCTAATCTGTAAATCTAACCTTAAACAGAGTCTGTTGTCTAAGTCATATGGGTATGCAAATACCCCTTCAAACAGTGGAGCTGGTCTGATTAGCATAGACATACAAAATCTCACATGTCAACTAACAATAGACTTTATGCTGGGTTCAAAATTAAGGTTAATATGAGCTGTCTATAATAAACATCTTTTCATAAGCAGCCATCTTTTTCAAGGGCTGCTATTTTGCAATACATTAGTATAGGGCTTGTCTTCAGGTTGTCCTTTTACCGTTTAGGGTAACTGAGGCAATAGGAAGGGACAGTGGCTGGGGTGAGATTAGGGCTCAGTTGTCTCTGTCCTTCCTCCCAGACCGCTGCAGTAGTGTCAGGGTTGCTACGGTTGGCAAGACCCTTACAACATTATTATATTAATTCCATGGTCCTATACATTATTATATTAATCCCATGGTGCTCTGTTCATTATTATATTAATCCCATGGTGCTCTGTACATTATTATATTAATCCCATGGTGCTCTGTACATTATTATATTAATCCCATGGTGCTCTGTACATTATTATATTAATCCCATGGTGCTCTGTACATTATTATATTAATCCCATGGTGCTCTGTACATTATTATATTAATCCCATGGTGCTCTGTACATTATTATATTAATTCCATGGTGCTTGTACATTATTATATTAATCCCATGGTGCTGTACATTATTATATTAATCCCATGGTGCTCTGTACATTATTATATTAATCCCATGGTGCTCTGTACATTATTATATTAATTCCATGGTGCTCTGTACATTATTATATTAATCCCATGGTGCTGTACATTATTATATTAATTCCATGTTGCTGTATATTATTATATTAATCCCATGGTGCTCTGTACATTATTATATTAATCCCATGGTGCTGTACATTATTATATTACTCCCATGTTGCTCTGTACATTATTATATTAATCCCATGGTGCTCTGTACATTATTATATTAATCCCATGGTGCTCTGTACATTATTATAGTAATTCCATGGTGCTCTGTACATTATTATATTAATCCCATGGTGCTCGCACATTATTATATTAATCCCATGGTGCTCTGTACATTATTATATTATTCCCATGGTGCTCTGTACATTATTATATTAATCCCATGGTGCTGTACATTATTATATTAATTCCATGGTGCTCTGTACATTATTATATTAATCCCATGGTGCTCTGTACATTATTATATTAATCCCATGGTGCTCTGTACATTATTATATTATTTCCATGGTGCTTTACATTTGAGGATATACATACGGTACACAAGAGATACAAAATAGATAATACTAGCAGTGATCACTGGCACAGTGGAATAGAGGGCCCTGCCCACAAGGGCTTACAGTCTATGAGGGAAGAGGGATAGAGAAAGAAGGTGGGGGTAGAGGCTGTACAGATGGCGGTGGGTGACAGTAGTGTTATTGGAGGTTGTACAGATGGTGGTGTGGTGACAGTAGTGTTATTGGGGGTTGTACAGATGGCGGTGTGGTGACAGTAGTGTTATTGGAGGCTGTACAGATGGCGGTGTGGTGACAGTAGTGTTATTGGAGGTTGTACAGATGGCGGTGTGGTGACAGTAGTGTTATTGGAGGTTGTACAGATGGCGGTGTGGTGACAGTAGTGTTATTGGGGGTTGTACAGATGGTGGTGTGGTGACAGTAGTGTTATTGGAGGTTGTACAGATGGCGGTGTGGTGACAGTAGTGTTATTGGAGGTTGTACAGATGGCGGTGTGGTGACAGTAGTGTTATTGGAGGTTGTACAGATGGCGGTGTGGTGACAGTAGTGTTATTGGGGGCTGTACAGATGGTGGTGTGGTGACAGTAGTGTTATTGGAGGTTGTACAGATGGCGGTGTGGTGACAGTAGTGTTATTGGAGGTTGTACAGATGGTGGTGTGGTGACAGTAGTGTTATTGGAGGTTGTACAGATGGCGGTGTGGTGACAGTAGTGTTATTGGAGGCTGTACAGATGGCGGTGTGGTGACAGTAGTGTTATTGGGGGTTGTACAGATGGTGGTGTGGTGACAGTAGTGTTATTGGAGGTTGTACAGATGGCGGTGTGGTGACAGTAGTGTTATTGGGGGATGTACAGATGGCGGTGTGGTGACAGTAGTGTTATTGGAGGTTGTACAGATGGCGGTGTGGTGACAGTAGTGTTATTGGAGGTGGTACAGATGGCGGTGTGGTGACAGTAGTGTTATTGGAGGTTGTACAGATGGCGGTGTGGTGACAGTAGTGTTATTGGAGGTTGTACAGATGGCGGTGTGGTGACAGTAGTGTTATTGGGGGTTGTACAGATGGTGGTGTGGTGACAGTAGTGTTATTGGAGGTTGTACAGATGGCGGTGTGGTGACAGTAGTGTTATTGGAGGTTGTACAGATGGCGGTGTGGTGACAGTAGTGTTATTGGGGGTTGTACAGATGGTGGTGTGGTGACAGTAGTGTTATTGGAGGTTGTACAGATGGCGGTGTGGTGACAGTAGTGTTATTGGAGGTTGTACAGATGGCGGTGTGGTGACAATAGTGTTATTGGAGGTTGTACAGATGGCGGTGTGGTGACAGTAGTGTTATTGGGGGCTGTACAGATGGTGGTGTGGTGACAGTAGTGTTATTGGAGGTTGTACAGATGGCGGTGTGGTGACAGTAGTGTTATTGGAGGTTGTACAGATGGTGGTGTGGTGACAGTAGTGTTATTGGAGGTTGTACAGATGGCGGTGTGGTGACAGTAGTGTTATTGGAGGCTGTACAGATGGCGTTGTGGTGACAGTAGTGTTATTGGAGGTTGTACAGATGGCGGTGTGGTGACAGTAGTGTTATTGAGGGATGTACAGATGGCGGTGTGGTGACAGTAGTGTTATTGGAGGTTGTACAGATGGCGGTGGGTGACAGTAGTGTTATTGGAGGTTGTACAGATGGCGGTGTGGTGACAGCAGTGTTATTGGAGGTTGTACAGATGGCGGTGTGGTGACAGTAGTGTTATTGGAGGTTGTACAGATGGCGGTGGGTGACAGTAGTGTTATTGGAGGTTGTACAGATGGCGGTGTGGTGACAGTAGTGTTATTGGGGGTTGTACAGATGGCGGTGTGGTGACAGCAGTGTTATTGGAGGTTGTACAGATGGCGGTGTGGTGACAGTAGTGTTATTGGGGGTTGTACAGATGGCGGTGTGGTGACAGTAGTGTTATTGGGGGTTGTACAGATGGCGGTGTGGTGACAGTAGTGTTATTGGGGGCTGTACAGATGGCGGTGTGGTGACAGCAGTGTTATTGGGGGATGTACAGATGGCGGTGTGGTGACAGTAGTGTTATTGGAGGTTGTACAGATGGCGGTGTGGTGACAGTAGTGTTATTGGCGGTTGTACAGATGGCGGTGTGGTGACAGTAGTGTTATTGGAGGTTGTACAGATGGCGGTGTGGTGACAGTAGTGTTATTGGAGGCTGTACAGATGGCGGTGTGGTGACAGTAGTGTTATTGGAGGTTGTACAGATGGCGGTGTGGTGACAGTAGTGTTATTGGAGGCTGTACAGATGGCGGTGTGGTGACAGTAGTGTTATTGGAGGTTGTACAGATGGTGGTGTGGTGACAGTAGTGTTATTGGAGGTTGTAGGCCTTCCTGAATAGGTGAGTCTTCAGGGCCTTCTTGAAGCTTGTGACTGTGGGGGTCAGTCTTATGTGTCTTAGTAATAAGTTCCAGAGTACGGGGGATACACGGGAGAAGTCTTGGAGACGGTTGTGTGAAGAGTGGATAAGAGCAGAGCGGAGTAGGAGGTCTTTGGAGGATCGGAGGTTACGTGCGGGCAGGTAGCGGGAGATTAGGTCGGAGATATATGGAGGGGACAGGCTGTGGATGGCTTTGTATGTCAGTGTTAGTAATTTAAACTCTATTCGCTGGTCGATGGGTAGCCAGGGAAGGGATTGGCAGAGGGGGCGGCCGATGAAGAACGGGGGGGAGAGGTGTATTAGGTGAGCAGCACAGTATAAGGTGGACTGGAGGGGGGCGAGGGTATTTGCTGGGAGGCCATGGAGAAGGGTGTTACAGTAGTCTAGGCAGGAGATTATGAGGGCGTGGACTAGCATCTTTGTAGTTTCAGGGATGAGGAAGGAGCGGATTCGGTGGATGTTCTTGAGTTGGAGGTGGCAGGAGGTGTTCAGGGTTTGAATATGCGGCTTGAAGGATAGGTCAGAGTCTAAGGTTATCCCAAGGCAGCGGGCTTGTGGGACTGGGGTGAGTGGGGTTTCATTAATTTTGATAGATAGGTCAGGTAGGGGGGCTGTGCGTGGAGGGGTGAAGATTATGAACTCCGTTTTCTCCATGTTGAGTTTGAGAAAGCGGGAGGAGAGAAAGGAGGCTACGGCTGCGAGACATTCTGGGACTCTGGACAACAGAGAGGTAATGTCTGGTCCAGAGAGATATATTTGAGTGTTGTCAGCATAACAATGGTAATGGAAACCATGGGATTCTATGAGTTGGCCAAGGCCTAGGGTCAGGGCCGGTTTTAGACAAAGTGGGGCCCTGGGCAAAAATTAAAAGCGGGGCCCCAAATCCTGATATGCAAACAACACCATCGTCTTCCAGTGACAACCCCTATAATAACGCCTCCTTTCTGCCAACAAAAAAGTAATAACAAGCCCCATTTACCACATACAATTCAAATGAGCACCTTTGTACCACCTAATAGATTTTTGCACCTAGTCATCAGTTATTATAACACCTACTTATAAATAATAGTCCCTGCTTATAAATAATATTACACATTATCAGTAATAGCGCCCTTATAAATGATAGATAGTGCCCTGTATCAGTAATATCCCCCTTATCAGTAACAGTCACCCCGTAAAAATAATACTGCTCCCTTAAAAATAATAGCCCCGTCATAAATAATAGTTACCCTTATAAATAATAGTCCCCATTATCACTAATAGCCCCCTTTATAAATAAGCCCACTTAACAATTATACCCCCCTTATAAATAGTTCCCTTTTATAAATAATAGCCCCCTCATACTTAAGTTTCCCAATTATATATAGTAACCCACACTTATATATAATAGTTCTCCGTTATACAGTGTTGGACTGAAGGGCCTTAGGCCCACCAGAGGAACTTGTTCTGGGGCCCCACCCAACATCTTCCTGCTAATAGCCTACACCACGGCTCCTTCACTGAAGTCTGACATATGTGCTGACTATCTGGTGTTACTGAGTATGTTCCCCGTATAGTCAGCCCCTATAGTACTGTGTAGGCCCCAATAACTCCATGGCCAGCTCATGCACAGTACTGCATGGGGAATGACATGGCCATGGAGCACTACAGGTATGTGCAAGATTATAGTGAGGGAGCTGTGATGCAGACATAGCACACAGGGCTGCCAGCAGGAATTGTGAGCACCCCCCCCCCCCCACACAGTATAATGCTCTACATGGTATATAATGCTCCACAGTATAAAATGCTCTCCTGAGCCCTCCAGTTTCCCCACATGGTATATAATGCTCCACAGTGACCCCACACAGTATAAAATGCTCCCCTGAGCCCCCATTGTGGTTCCACATGGTTTGTAAGGCTCCATACAGTATAATACTCCACAGTGGCCCACACAGTATACTACCCCTTAGTGGCCCCAGACAGTACAATATGCTCCCCAGCAGCCCCACACAATATAATATGCTCCATACAGTATAATATGCACCCCACAATGCCCCCCCAGTATAATGTTCCACAGTGGCCTAACACAGTATAACATGCTCCATAATGACCTCCACACAGTATAATATACTCCCCAGAGGGGTTCCCCCAGTATAATGCTCCACAGTGGTCCTCCGAGAGTATATGTTCCCCACAGTCCCCCCCAGTATAATGCTCTACAATGGCCCCACAGAGTATAATATGCTCCCGAAAAGCCCCACACAATATAATACACTCCACAGTGGCCCCACACAGTATAACAGGCTCCCCACACTGTCCATTCCCCCAGTATAAAGCTTCACAGTGGCCCATAGTATAATATGCTCCCCAGAGGGCCCACCAGTAGAATGTTCCACAGTAGGCCCCACGCAGTATAATATGCTCCCCAGAGGGCCCCTAGTATAATGCTCATTAGTCCCCCCCAAATAATGCCCCACAGTGGCGCCACGCAATATAATATGCTCTGCTGATGCCCCCCCCCAGAATAATGCTCCACAGTGACCCCACTCAGTATAACATGCTCCAGAATGGCCTCCACACAGTATAATATACTGCCCACAGAGGTTTCCCCAGTATAATACTCACAGTGGCCCAAAACAGTATAATATGCTCTCCAGAGCCCCCCCCCCCAGTATAATGCTCCACAGTGGCCCAAAACAGTATAACATGCTCTCCAGAGCCCCCTCCAGTATAATGCTCCACGGTGGCCCCGCACAGTATAATATACTGGGGGGCCCCTCTGGAGAGCATATTATACTGTGTGGGGCCACAGTGGAGCATTATACTGGGGGGGGGGCTCTGGAGAGCATATTATACTGTGTGGGGCCACTGTGGAGCATTATACTGGGGAGGGGGCCCTCTGGAGAATATGTTATATTCTGCGGGGCCTCTATGGAATATTATAAAGTGGGGGGGCTCTGGAGAGCATGTTATATTCTGTGGGGCCACTTTGGAGCATTACACTGGGGGGCCCCTCTGGAGAGCATAATGCTCCAAAGTGGCCCCACAGAATATAACATTATCTCCAGAGCCCCCCCCCCCCCACACACATTATAATTTTCCACAGAGGCCCTTCAGAATATAACATGTTATCCAGAGGGGCCCCTTCCCCAGTATAATGCTCCACAGTGGCCCCACACAGTATAATATTCTATCCAGAGGGGGCCCCCCAGTATAATATGCTATCCAGAGGGGGCCCCCCGTATAATACGCTATCCAGAGGGGGCCCCCAGTATAATGCTCCACAGGGGCCCTACAGTGCTATTATTATATTATATTCTGGGGTCTCTTCAGACCCCAGAGTATAATAATCGAAGGCCCGGGGTAAGTAAGGTAAAATAACAAACAGTTATTACCTCTCCTGGGCCACCTCGCGCCGCTCCGCTATCCCCGCCGGCGACCGCTTCTTCTTCTCTGTGGCTAACGTCACGCGTTGTGGACGTCACCTCTGAGGCCTGTGATTGGGCCTCAGCGATTACGTGAGGCACGCCCCACGTGACCGCTGAGGCCAGGCCTCAGCGCCTCAGCAGTGATGTCCGGAACGCCAGAAGATGACGTCGGACGCCGCGGACAGGTGAGTAAAAATGTTTGTTATTTTTACTCACCTCGGAAAGGGACCCTGCGCTCCCTTTCTGTTAGTGCTTTGGCCGGGCCTGACTCCGGGATCCGGAGTCATCAGGTTCCGGATCCCGGGGGCCCCTTTGGGGACGGGGCCCTGGGCAATTGCCCAGTTTCCCCCCCCCTAACGCCAGCCCTGCCTAGGGTGTAGATGGAGAACAGGAGGGGTCCTAGGACGGAGCCTTGGGGGACACCTACAGAAAGAGGACGTGGCGGGGAGGTGGTGTGTGAGTGGGAGAGTACATTGGACAAGAGATAGGAGGACAGTTCGGAGTGGACGTGTTGCTCCAGCAGGTTAGAGGCGTACGGGAGCAGTGAGATGGGGTGATAGTTGGCTGGAGAGGACGGGTCAATGGAGGGTTTCTTAATTATAGGGGTGACTGTAGCATGTTTGAAGGCGGAAGGGAAGGATCCATTGGTTAGGGATAGGTTGAAGAGATGGGTTAAGGCAGGAGTAATGACTTCAGAGAGTTTTGGGATGAGATGTGACTGGATGGGGTCAAGCGCGCAGGAGGTGACGAGGGATTTAGAGATTAGGGTAGAGAGCTTTACATCAGTGATGGTGGAGAAACAGGTTAAAGATAAAGGGCACCGAGCATTTGGGTAGAGTGGTTGTCGGGGGTGTGGGGTGAGACTGTCTCTAATGGTGTCAATTTTGCTTTTGAAATAAGAGGCAAAGTCATCAGCTGTGATAAGTGATGTCGGAGGGGGCGCAGGAGGACGGAGGAGGGAGGTGAAGGTAGTGAATAGCTGTTTGGGGTTGCGGGATAGGGCAGATATGAGTGCGGAGAAGTAGACCTGCTTTGCAGAGGTGAGTGCGTTCTTGGATGTGAGAACTGTCTCTTTATACCTAAGGAAGTTCTCCTGGGAGTGGCTTTTCTTTCAGAGGCGTTCTGCAACCCCTGAGGCACGTCTCAGTATTTTAGTCAGGTCGGTGTGCCAGGGCTGCCTATTGATCGGCCGGGTTCTGGTGTTAGTGAAGGGGCCACAGAGTCAAGGGCTGAAGTAATGGTGATATTGTAGAAGTCAGTGGCGGTATCTGCGTCCTGGAGTGAGGATATGTCAG
Source organism: Leptodactylus fallax (assembly GCA_947044405.1). Lineage (NCBI taxonomy): Eukaryota > Metazoa > Chordata > Amphibia > Anura > Leptodactylidae > Leptodactylus > Leptodactylus fallax. The sequence goes on along the minus strand of CAMRHE010000970.1, from coordinate 250,097 downwards.
CGAGCAGTAGGAGAGAGTCTGCGAGTGCGGATGTCAAGGCGATTAAGGTTCCTGCGGGGCGTGTTGGTTTAGGGGTTTGGGGTTCAATTACTGAGGAGAGGGCAGAGAATGTCAGCAGGTTGTGGTCAGAGAGCGTGGACTGAGAGTTAGAGAGGTTGACTAGAGGGCAGAGGCGGGTGACTATGAGGTCCAGCATGTGCCCCTTTGTGTGGGTGGCAGAGGAGGACCATTGAGAGAGACCAAAGGAGGCAGTGAGTGACAGGAGACTGGGAGCGGAGGGGTGGGATGTGTTAATGGGGATGGTGAAATCCCCCATGATGATGGTGGGGGTGTCAGTGGATAGGAAGTGCATTAGCCAGGTGGTGAAGTGGTCGATAAAGGCAGCAGTAGGTCCTGGCGGTCGATATATGACGGCCAGTTGAAGGTTGGAGGGCGAGTAAATGCGAACAGAGTCAAAGGAGGGGAGGGTGAGAGCAGGTAGCGGTTGGATTGGGGCAAAGGAGCCGTTGTCAGGCAGGAGTACGCCTACGGCTCCACCGGGTTTATTGTTGGGGCGGGGAATGTGTGAGAGTTGCAGACCTCCATAGGAGAGGGCAGCAGGGGAGGAGGTGTCTGAGGGTGTCAGCCACGTTTCTGTGAGACCTAGAAATGATAATTTATCAGAAATGAAGAGGTCCTGGATGTAGTCAAGTTTGTTGCATACAGAGTGAGCGTTCCATAGTGCACCGGAGAGGGTGTGGGGAGGGGCAGGAGCGGGTGAGATAGAGGTAAGATTTAGGGGGTTCCGTGCACTGGTGCCGGGTGTTCAGAAATATCCAACAGCAGGGAAGTGCTGGGGCGGTCCAGGATTAGCAGATATGTCGCAAGGAGTAGCAGGGAGAGGGATAGTAGGTGTAAATAGGAGAGAGTGCGGGGAGGTTGTGTGTGTCTGGGGGAAAGCTTGTAGGTGTGTGAGTAGCTGTGCAGAGAAGGTCAGATGGTTGGGTAGAATAGATGGAGAGATAAATATATTCTTAGTGACATGGCTGGTTTGGGGTGGAAAAGTGTTTTTTACAAGAATGGGAAGAACAACAGTGATTATAGTGAGAAGCATTTCTATAGTTTATAACTAAGTGTCCTTTTAGTGGCTTGTTACCTTCTGTTCCCTTCTGGCCTAAGTCTGGTCTATACACTTAGAAATGGCAAAATGACCAGGGCCTAAATGACCGATACACTTACATTTATATTAGCTAGCAATACATTTGTTTCATTAGGATCAGGTGTGAAAAGGGGGAGAGGAAACAGCAGATCAAATCAGAGACATCAGAAAGGAACAGGTGAGAGACCAGCAGGGGGAGGGAGACCGGGGAATCAAAGTTAATACAATTACAAAGTGGAAAATAGCATACCAGCAGATAGATATAACATCAGCAAGCAGAGGTATATTAAGAATGGAGCAGCAGATGTATTCAGTATATGGGTCCAGATGGATTACACATACCAGCAGATAGATATAATAACATCATACATCATACATGGTATATTATACATCATATACAGTGCTGGCCAAAAGTATTGGCACCCTTGCAATTCTGTCACATAATACTCAATTTCTTCCAGAAAATGATTGCAATCACAAATGCTTTGGTAATAAGATCTTCATTGAATGTGTCTTCAATGGAAAACCACAAAAAGAATTGTCAAAAAACCAAATTGGATATAATTCCACACCAAACATAAAAAAGGGGGTGGACAAAAGTATTGGCACCCTTTGAAAAATCATGTGGTGCTTCTCTAATTTGTGTCATTAACAGCACCTGTTACTTACCTGTGGCACATAACAGGTGGTGGCAATAAATAAATCACACTTGCAGCCAGTTGAAATGGATTAAAGTTGACTCAACCTCTGTCCTGTGTCCTTGTGTGTACCACATTGAGCATGGAGAAAAGAAAGAAGACCAAAGAACTGTCTGAGGACTTGAGAAGCAAAATTGTGAGGAAGCATGAGCAATCTCAAGGCTACAAGTCCATCTCCAAAGACCTGAATGTTCCTGTGTCTACCGTGCGCAGTGTCATCAAGAAGTGTAAAGCCCATGGCACTGTGGCTAACCTCCCTAGATGTGGACGCAAAAGAAAGATTGTGCGGATGGTGGCTAAAGAACCTCGACTAACATCCAAACAAGTTCTAGCTGCCCTGCAGTCCGAGGGTACAACAGTGTCAACCCGTACTATCCGTCGGCGTCTGAATGAAAAGGGACTCTATGGTAGGATACCCAGGAAGACCCCACTTCTGACCCAGAGACAGAAAAAAGCCAAAACTTACCTGAGAAAGCCAAAAACTTTTTGGAAGAATGTTCTCTGGTCAGATGAGACAAAAGTAGAGCTTTTTGGGAAAAGGCATCAACATAGAGTTTACAGGAAAAAAAAAAGAGGCCTTCAAAGAAAAGAACACGGTCCCTACAGTCACACATGGCGGAGGTTCCCTGATGTTTGGGGGGTTTTTTTGCCGCTGGCGGCGCTGGGCTGGGTGGGGGGGGGGGGGGGTTTGGGGTGTGCGGGGTATTGTGGGGGGCCCGGGGGGAGAGCGGGGGCTCCCTCAGAGGTCATGGGTCTTCCAGCAGGACAATGACCCAAAACACACTTCAAAAAGCACTAGAAAATGGTTTGAGAGAAAGCACTGGAGACTTGTAAAGTGGCAGCAATGAGTCCAGACCTGAATCCCATAGAACACCCAAGGAGAGATCTCACAATGGCAGTTTGGAGAAGGCGCCCTTCACATCTCAGGGACCTGGAGAAATTCCAGCAGAGCATTGTAAGAAACTCATTGATGGTTACCGGAAGCGGTTGTTCGCAGTTATTTTGTCTAAAGGTTGTGCTACCAAGTATTAGGCTGAGGGTGCCAATACTTTTGTCCGGCCCATTTTTGGAGTTTTGTGTAAAATGATCAATGATTTGACTTTTTTTTTCATTCTCTTTTGTGTTTTTTCATTGCAAGCAAAATAAATGAAGATATTATTACCAAAGCATTTGTGATTGCAATCATTTTCTGGAAGAAATTGAGTATTATCTTACAGAATTGCAGGGGTGCCAATACTTTTGACCAGCACTGTATGGTATATCATACATAATGCATGGTATATTATACATCATACATAATACATTGTATATTATACATCATACATGGTACATCATACATAATACATTGTATATTATACATCATACATGGTACATCATACATAATACATGGTATATTATACATCATACATAATACATTGTATATTATACATCATACATGGTACATCATACATAATACATTGTATATTATACATCATACATGGTACATCATACATAATACATGGTATATTATACATCATACATAATACATTGTATATTATACATCATACATGGTACATCATACACTGCTGTTTCCAACACATTACATAGAATACACATAAATCATCTGATCATGAGTACAATACACAACTATATGACGTAGAGCGGAGACGTGAAACGTGCAACACATGGAGAACAAACAACACACACAAAGCATCACTCATAGAGCAGCACAAATCTAGTCACACAATGGACATAGCACTCACAGCTGAGGGTTCGTTACAGTTGTATTACTCCTAGTCATTTCTCTGTTACCTACATACAACAGCCGTGCAATCTCTGTTTGTTACAATGTATCAGTGCAGGTAAAATGTGTCAGTCTGGAGTTCTATATAGTTACTCAGGACATTTATGTTGTAGCTCTGGATCAGTCCTTGAGGGTTTTTGCAGGTTGTGTACATAGAGGCGGCTGCTGCGGGGCTCGTGGAGATGGGGGAGGGCGGCACTATGTGTTATACTAGGGGGCGCTGTTTCTTCACAGTACATATTATAGACACACAATACAGCAAACATGTATCACAATAACACAGAATAAACTCCTGAGGGCACAAGAAGCGCTTCTTGTCCTTACACCATCAGCTCGTGGTCACTAAAGTTTATTTTGTTATACAGGATTTTATTTTGTGACACAATGTGAGGAATGTATATTGTTAGATTTTATTTGCAGGTTTTTCCTGTTCTAGTCTTAATAAAGGCCCCGATTAGTGTTATCTGCATCATAAGGCTCCGCCCATATGACAGTCTACATGGTGTAGTGTTCCTTTATAACACAATAGTTTTCTGGCGTGAATTATAATAAATATGCGCAAGAAAGGCCCTCAGCACTTGTGTGTCACATTATCATCCATCTACTCCAGAAAACTGGCATAGAAGGGTTAATGCATTTCTTCTATTGTGTTTTGTATTAGTGGCTTTACAAAATGCATTATGTCTAACAAAGTAATATTCTGTGCAACAAAGTAATATTCTGTGTGACAAAGTAATATTCTGTGCGACAAAGTATCATTCTGTGCGACAAAGTAACATTCTGTGTGACAAAGTAATATTCTGTGCGACAAAGTATCATTCTGTGCGACAAAGTAACATTCTGTGTGACAAAATAATATTCTGTATGACAAAGTAACATTCTGTATGACAAAGTAATATTCTGTGTGACAAAGTAATATTCTGTGTGACAAAGTAATATTCTGTGTGACAAAGTAATATTCTGTGCGACAAAGTAATATTCTGTGTGACAAAGTATCATTCTGTGCGACAAAGTAATATTCTGTGTGACAAAGTAATATTCTGTGCGACAAAGTAATATTCTGTGCGACAAAGTAATATTCTGTGCGACAAAGTAATATTCTGTGTGATAAAGTAATATTCTGCGCGACAAAGTATCATTCTGTGCGACAAAGTAACATTCTGTGTGACAAAGTAATATTCTGTGTGACAAAGTATCATTCTGTGCGACAAAGTAATATTCTGCGCGACAAAGTAATCTGGCGACAAATTCTGTGCGACAAAGTAACATTCTGTGTGACAAAATAATATTCTGTATGACAAAGTAACATTCTGTATGACAAAGTAATATTCTGTGTGACAAAGTAACATTCTGTATGACAAAGTAACATTCTGTGTGACAAAGTAACATTCTGTATGACAAAGTAATATTCTGTGCGACAAAGTTGAAGAAATCCTCCTGACCCGTCCTGTGCTGCTAACTATCGACCTGTCTCTAACCTCCCCTTCATCTCCAAAATCTTGGAACGCTTAGTCTAGTCTCGTTTAATCCGCTATCTTTCCTCTAACTCTCTTCTTGACCCCTTACAATTTGGCTTCCGCACTCTGCACTCTACTGAAACGGCCCTCACAAAAGTCTCCAATGATCTCCTGACGGCTAAATCCAAAGGTGACTTCTCTCTTCTTATTCTTCTAGATCTCTCAGCTGCATTTGACACTGTTGACCATCATCTCCTCCTCACTATGCTCCGCTCTGTCGGACTCACAGACACCGCTCTCTCCTGGTTCTCCTCTTATCTCTCTGACCGCACTTTCTGTGTATCATTTGCGGGCTCTGTCTCTTCCCCTCTTCCTCTTGCCGTTGGGGTTCCTCAGGGCTCGGTCCTAGGTCCTCTGCTCTTACTTTCTACACAGCCCCCATTGGACAAACCATCACTAGATTTGGCTTCTGGTACCATCTTTATGCTGATGACACCCAATTATATACGTCATCCTGTGACATCACCCCTGCACTAATACAGAACACCACTGACTGCCTCTCTGCTGTCTCTAATATCATGTCTTCGCTCTGACACTGAATCTCTCAAAGACTGAACTACTGCTGTTTCCTCCATCTAATAGATCTGTCCCTGATATCTCCATTGCAGTCTCCGAGGCCTCCGGTCTGTGCCGGTCACTACAGCAAGGCCTCCGGTCTGTGCCGGCCACTACAGCGAGGCCTCCGGTCTGTGCCGGTCACTACAGCGAGGCCTCCGGTCTGTGCTGGTCACTACAGCGAGGCCTCCGGTCTGTGCCGGTCACTACATTGGCTCCCTATTCAATACAGAATACAATATAAACTTCTCCCCCTCCTCCACAAGGCTCTCCATAATGCTGCACCTCCCTACATCTCCTCCCTCATCTCTGTCTATCACCCAACCCGTACTCTCCGCTCACTCAATGACCTAAGACTAACATCCTCTATTATCAGAACCTCCCACGCTCGTATACAAGACTTCTCCCGAGTTGCACCACTTCTCTGGAATGTTCTACCCCGGACTATCAGATTAACCCCCAATTTCCACAGCTTCAAGCGTAAACTAAAGACACATCTTATCAGACAGTCCGATCACAACTCCTAATGTAAACCCTTCCGTAGTTAGATTCCCTAAACCGTCCCCTCCTCTGTTCACGCTCCCGCATTACCTCACAGGATATGAGGCCGTATCAGACTAACTTTATATGTCCGGGCACCGTCTGCACGTTACAGGACACGACTGGTGACGGCTCCTACAGCTTTATATATGTGTAATGACAGTAACCTCTATTACACAATTGTCTGACCATTGTATAAGCAATGCTACCTCCGATGTCACCCCTGCTACCTCCTGTGTCACCCCCTCCACCTCATAGATTGTAAGCTCTTGTGTCACCTCCTCTACCTCATAGATTGTAAGCTCTTGTGTCACCTCTACCCCATAGATTGTAAGCTCTTGTGTCACCTCTACCTCATAGATTGTAAGCTCTTGTGTCACCTCTACCTCATAGATTGTAAGCTCTTGTGTCACCTCTACCTCATAGATTGTAAGCTCTTGTGTCACCTCTACCTCATAGATTGTAAGCTCTTGTGTCACCTCCTCTACCTCATAGATTGTAAGCTCTTGTGTCACCTCCTCTACCTCATAGATTGTAAGCTCTTGCGTCACCTCCTCTACCTCATAGATTGTAAGCTCTTGTGTCACCTCTACCTCATAGATTGTAAGCTCTTGTGTCACCTCTACCTCATAGATTGTAAGCTCTTGTGTCACCTCCTCTACCTCATAGATTGTAAGCTCTTGTGTCACCCCCTCTACCTCATAGATTGTAAGCTCTTGTGTCACCTCTACCTCATAGATTGTAAGCTCTTGTGTCACCTCCTACCTCATAGATTGTAAGCTCTTGTGTCACCTCCTCTACCTCATAGATTGTAAGCTCTTGTGTCACCTCCTCTACCTCATAGATTGTAAACTCTTGTGTCACCTCTACCTCATAGATTGTAAGCTCTTGTGTCACCCCCTCTACCTCATAGATTGTAAGCTCTTGTGTCACCTCTACCTCATAGATTGTAACCTCTTGTGTCACCCCCTCTACCTCATAGAGTGTAAGCTCTTGTGTCACCTCCTCTACCTCATAGATTGTAAGCTCTTGTGTCACCTCTACCTCATAGATTGTAAGCTCTTGTGTCACCTCTACCTCATAGATTGTAAGCTCTTGTGTCACCTCCTCTACCTCATAGATTGTAAGCTCTTGTGTCACCTCCTCTACCTCATAGATTGTAAGCTCTTGTGTCACCTTACCTCATAGATTGTAAGCTCTTGTGTCACCTCCTCTACCTCATAGATTGTAAGCTCTTGCGTCACCTCCTCTACCTCATAGATTGTAAGCTCTTGTGTCACCCCCTCTACCTCATAGATTGTAAGCTCTTGTGTCACCCCCTCTACCTCATAGATTGTAAGCTCTTGTGTCACCTCCTCTACCTCATAGATTGTAAGCTCTTGTGTCACCTCTACCTCATAGATTGTAAGCTCTTGTGTCACCTCTACCTCATAGATTGTAAGCTCTTGTGTCACCTCTACCTCATAGATTGTAAGCTCTTGTGTCACCTCCTCTACCTCATAGATTGTAAGCTCTTGTGTCACCTCTACCTCATAGATTGTAAGCTCTTGTGTCACCTCTACCTCATAGATTGTAAGCTCTTGTGTCACCTCTACCTCATAGATTGTAAGCTCTTGTGTCACCTCTACCTCATAGATTGTAAGCTCTTGTGTCACCTCCTCTACCTCATAGATTGTAAGCTCTTGTGTCACCTCTACCCCATAGATTGTAAGCTCTTGTGTCACCTCCTCTACCTCATAGATTGTAAGCTCTTGTGTCACCTCCTCTACCTCATAGATTGTAAGCTCTTGTGTCACCTCTACCTCATAGATTGTAAGCTCTTGTGTCACCTCTACCTCATAGATTGTAAGCTCTTGTGTCACCTCCTCTACCTCATAGATTGTAAGCTCTTGTGTCACCTCCTCTACCTCATAGATTGTAAGCTCTTGTGTCACCTCTACCTCATAGATTGTAAGCTCTTGTGTCACCTCCTCTACCTCATAGAGTGTAAGCTCTTGTGTCACCTCCTCTACCTCATAGAGTGTAAGCTCTTGTGTCACCTCCTCTACCTCATAGATTGTAAGCTCTTGTGTCACCTCCTCTACCTCATAGATTGTAAGCTCTTGTGTCACCTCCTCTACCTCATAGATTGTAAGCTCTTGTGTCACCTCTACCTCATAGATTGTAAGCTCTTGTGTCACCTCTACCTCATAGATTGTAAGCTCTTGTGTCACCTCCTCTACCTCATAGAGTGTAAGCTCTTGTGTCACCTCCTCTACCTCATAGAGTGTAAGCTCTTGTGTCACCTCCTCTACCTCATAGATTGTAAGCTCTTGTGTCACCTCCTCTACCTCATAGATTGTAAGCTCTTGTGTCACCTCTACCTCATAGATTGTAAGCTCTTGTGTCACCTCCTCTACCTCATAGATTGTAAGCTCTTGTGTCACCTCCTCTACCTCATAGATTTTAAGCTCTTGTGTCACCTCTACCTCATAGATTGTAAGCTCTTGTGTCACCTCCTCTACCTCATAGATTGTAAGCTCTTGTGTCACCTCCTCTACCTCATAGATTGTAAGCTCTTGTGTCACCTCCTCTACCTCATAGATTGTAAGCTCTTGTGTCACCTCTACCTCATAGTTTGTAAGCTCTTGTGTCACCTCTACCTCATAGATTGTAAGCTCTTGTGTCACCTCCTCTACCTCATAGATTGTAAGCTCTTGTGTCACCTCTACATCATAGATTGTAAGCTCTTGTGTCACCTCCTCTACCTCATAGATTGTAAGCTCTTGTGTCACCTCTACCTCATAGATTGTAAGCTCTTGTGTCACCTCTACCACATAGATTGTAAGCTCTTGTGTCACCTCCTCTACCTCATAGATTGTAAGCTCTTGTGTCACCCCCTCTACCTCATAGATTGTAAGCTCTTGTGTCACCTCCTCTACCCCATAGATTGTAAGCTCTTGTGTCACCTCTACCTCATAGATTGTAAGCTCTTGTGTCACCTCCTCTACCTCATAGATTGTAAGCTCTTGTGTCACCTCTACCTCATAGATTGTAAACTCTTGTGTCACCTCTACCTCATAGATTGTAAGCTCTTGTGTCACCTCTACCTCATAGATTGTAAGCTCTTGTGTCACCTCTACCTCATAGATTGTAAGCTCTTGTGTCACCTCTACCTCATAGATTGTAAGCTCTTGTGTCACCTCCCTACCTCATAGATTGTAAGCTCTTGTGTCACCTCCTCTACCTCATAGATTGTAAGCTCTTGTGTCACCTCCTCTACCTCATAGATTGTAAGCTCTTGTGTCACCTCCTCTACCTCATAGATTGTAAGCTCTTGTGTCACCTCCTCTACCTCATAGATTGTAAGCTCTTGTGTCACCCCCTCTACCTCATAGATTGTAAGCTCTTGTGTCACCTCCCTACCTCATAGATTGTAAGCTCTTGTGTCACCTCTACCTCATAGATTGTAAGCTCTTGTGTCACCTCCTCTACCTCATAGATTGTAAGCTCTTGTGTCACCCCCTCTACCTCATAGATTGTAAGCTCTTGTGTCACCTCTACCTCATAGATTGTAAGCTCTTGTGTCACCTCTACCTCATAGATTGTAAGCTCTTGTGTCACCTCTACCTCATAGATTGTAAGCTCTTGTGTCACCTCCTCTACCTCATAGATTGTAAGCTCTTGTGTCACCTCCTCTACCTCATAGATTGTAAACTCTTGTGTCACCTCTACCTCATAGATTGTAAGCTCTTGTGTCACCTCTACCTCATAGATTGTAAGCTCTTGTGTCACCTCTACCTCATAGATTGTAAGCTCTTGTGTCACCTCTACCTCATAGATTGTAAGCTCTTGTGTCACCTCTACCTCATAGATTGTAAGCTCTTGTGTCACCTCTACCTCATAGATTGTAAGCTCTTGTGTCACCTCTACCTCATAGATTGTAAGCTCTTGTGTCACCTCCTCTACCTCATAGATTGTAAGCTCTTGTGTCACCTCCTCTACCTCATAGATTGTAAGCTCTTGTGTCACCTCTACCTCATAGATTGTAAGCTCTTGTGTCACCTCTCTACCTCATAGATTGTAAGCTCTTGTGTCACCTCTACCTCATAGATTGTAAGCTCTTGTGTCACCTCCTCTACCTCATAGATTGTAAGCTCTTGTGTCACCTCCTCTACCTCATAGATTGTAAGCTCTTGTGTCACCTCTACCTCATAGAGTGTAAGCTCTTGTGTCACCTCCTCTACCTCATAGAGTGTAAGCTCTTGTGTCACCTCCTCTACCTCATAGATTGTAAGCTCTTGTGTCACCTCCTCTACCTCATAGATTGTAAGCTCTTGTGTCACCCCTACCTCATAGATTTTAAGCTCTTGTGTCACCTCTACCTCATAGATTGTAAGCTCTTGTGTCACCTCCTCTACCTCATAGATTGTAAGCTCTTGTGTCACCTCCTCTACCTCATAGAGTGTAAGCTCTTGTGTCACCTCCTCTACCTCATAGATTGTAAGCTCTTGTGTCACCTCCTCTACCTCATAGATTGTAAGCTCTTGTGTCACCTCTACCTCATAGATTGTAAGCTCTTGTGTCACCCCCTCTACCTCATAGATTGTAAGCTCTTGTGTCACCTCCTCTACCTCATAGATTGTAAGCTCTTGTGTCACCCCCTCTACCTCATAGATTGTAAGCTCTTGTGTCACCTCCTCTACCTCATAGATTGTAAGCTCTTGTGTCACCTCTACCTCATAGATTGTAAGCTCTTGTGTCACCTCCTCTACCTCATAGATTGTAAGCTCTTGTGTCACCTCCTCTACCTCATAGATTGTAAGCTCTTGTGTCACCCCCTCTACCTCATAGATTGTAAGCTCTTGTGTCACCTCTACCTCATAGATTGTAAGCTCTTGTGTCACCTCTACCTCATAGATTGTAAGCTCTTGTGTCACATCCTCTACCTCATAGATTGTAAGCTCTTGTGTCACCTCCTCTACCTCATAGATTGTAAGCTCTTGTGTCACCTCCTCTACCTCATAGATTGTAAGCTCTTGTGTCACCTCCTCTACCTCATAGATTGTAAGCTCTTGTGTCACCTCTACCTCATAGAGTGTAAGCTCTTGTGTCACCTCCTCTACCTCATAGATTGTAAGCTCTTGTGTCACCTCCTCTACCTCATAGATTGTAAGCTCTTGTGTCACCTCTACCTCATAGATTGTAAGCTCTTGTGTCACCTCTACCTCATAGATTGTAAGCTCTTGTGTCACCTCCTCTACCTCATAGATTGTAAGCTCTTGTGTCACCCCCCTACCTCATAGATTGTAAGCTCTTGTGTCACCTCCTCTACCTCATAGATTGTAAGCTCTTGTGTCACCTCCTCTACCTCATAGATTGTAAGCTCTTGTGTCACCTCCTCTACCTCATAGATTGTAAGCTCTTGTGTCACCTCCTCTACCTCATAGATTGTAAGCTCTTGTGTCACCTCCTCTACCTCATAGATTGTAAGCTCTTGTGTCACCTCCTCTACCTCATAGATTGTAAGCTCTTGTGTCACCTCCTCTACCTCATAGATTGTAAGCTCTTGTGTCACCTCCTACCTCATAGATTGTAAGCTCTTGTGTCACCCCCTCTACCTCATAGATTGTAAGCTCTTGTGTCACCTCTACCTCATAGATTGTAAGCTCTTGTGTCACCTCCTCTACCTCATAGATTGTAAGCTCTTGTGTCACCTCTACCTCATAGATTGTAAGCTCTTGTGTCACCCCCTCTACCTCATAGATTGTAAGCTCTTGTGTCACCTCTACCTCATAGATTGTAAGCTCTTGTGTCACCTCTACCCCATAGATTGTAAGCTCTTGCGAGCAGGGTCCTCAGTCCCAGTGTGTGAATTGACTATTTCTTTGTAATGTATCTTTTTGTCAGTACTTGAACCCTACAAATTGTACAGCGCTGCGGAATATGTTGGCGCTATAGAAATAACATGTATTATTATTATTATTATTATAGTAATAATCTGTTCTGTGCGCTAAAATAACATTTTGTTTGACAAAGTATCATTGTGTGTGATATTATATATGATACAATGTAAAAGGGGAATTAATATTGGTTATTAATTTCTGCTCACAATATCAATTACTAATATTAATTATTCCTCTTCTATCTTTATTACCTTTATTATATGACAATATACTCAGTGCAGGATAATAAACCATTCTTACTTATTATACTTACTTATATGTTTATTAAGTGACACTTATATACTAAATGTTACATATAAGACGATACAAAAGAAAAACAACTTCACAATACAATATCAAGAATACAAAAAACCCGGAGACCTCAAATGGCGCATTAGAGAGAGATGAGGTCACTAATATACATAGTTACTATAGTCAGCCTGCGTGTCCTCATGGTCAGGGGTCTGGAGGTCTGGAGGCTGGAGCTCTGCTGGGGAGGAGATCCTAATCTTATGGGACTTCTTCTCCTTCGTCCACCCCTCCTCCCACTTTGACCCTCTTTGGATCCACATTTTAGCCATTGACTCCCACATGGCCTGTCCCAATTGGAGAAAGGTGTTTGTGTAAATGTAAACAAGGACAGCGGGAGGTCTGCAGGAGAACAATAGGTGTTATGGTTATTTGGGATCTTACACAAAGGAACTGGCTCATTGTGTATAAACCCCCAAGGGCCCACCTTATCTGCAATACCCAAACACCTTTATACCATCCCCTTGTAGTCGGGGACTAGAGGATGGACTGTGTATATACAGTATACAGCCAAAGAGACAACCGGGAGCAGCGAGGGAGGACAACAGGGATGATATGCTTGTTATCATGCAGATATATATATATATATATATATATATATATATACTATACATACAATATAATACAATATATAATACAATACAATAATATAAATATAATACAATATATAATATAATACAATACAATATAATCTAATATAATACAATACAATATAATATATAATATAATATAATACAATATAATATATATTTCCCAAGATGGCGCCGCTGGAGTGGCTGCCAGCTACAGCAGCTCTGAGACTCTCTATCTTATTTTTCTTTCTATGACTCGTTTTGTACCTCTCTACTTAAGGACTTTGCACTATGAAGAAACACACACAAAGACTTGGACCCTTGTGATACTTTTTTTTTTGTTTTTTATCTGTCTTTTGTTCTGCTTGAAAATGGGATCTTTTGTGTATGCAGACAATTCCTTTGTCTATACAAGAGAGGAAATTCTGCAGCTCAGAGACACAGCAGGACGGCATACCATCTGGTCACACATCCCCCCTGAGATTTGGAGAAAGAAAAAGCGGGTGAGGGGATGCAGAGCAGGAACTCTTCAGAGGACTAAAAAGAGGCGTTACCGACCAGCTGTTCCCTCCATCATCATGGGCAATGTGAGATCTCTTGCAAACAAGATGGATGAACTAACAGCTCTCACCAGGCATCATCAGGAGTTTCGGGTGTGCAGCATGATGCTACTTACAGAGACTTGGCTCACTGAAGTTACTCCTGACCCTCTGGTCTCCTTGGATGGTTTTAAACTCCTTCGGGCAGACAGGACAAGGGAGAGCGGTAAGAGGAAAGGAGGAGGGCTGGCAATGTTTGTGAATAATAGATGGTGTAATCCTAGGCACATTGTGATTAAGGAGCAAACTTGCTATAAGGACATTGAACTATTAGCTGTGAGCATGAGACCTTTCTACCTACCAAGGGAACTATCACATGTCATCGTGATAGCTGCATATGTCCCCCCCTCTGCGAAAGCTGACGCTGCCTACGAGGTCCTACAAGCCACGCTGAGCCAGTTACAGTTAAAACATCCCCAGGCCCTCTTTCTTCTGTCGGGTGATTTCAACCATGCCTCTCCATCATCCACACTGCCCAGTTTCACACAGTATGTAACCTGCCACACAAGAGACAACAAAACACTGGACTTGTTCTTTGCCAACGTGAGGGAGGCATACAACTCATCAGCCCTACCGCCCCTGGGGAGATCGGATCACAACCTAGTGCATCTCCGACCTGTGTACAAGCCACTTGTACGTAGAGAACCAGCTGTCACCCGCACAGTGAGGATATGGTCCGAGGAGAGTGATGAGGCTCTGAGGGATTGTTTTGACACAACCGCATGGGAAGTTTTGCAGGATTCTTATGGAGAAGATATAGAAGGACTCACACACTGCATAACGGACTACATTAATTTTTGTGTGGACAACACAGTACCCACAAAAGTGGTGAGGCGCTTCTCCAACAACAAACCATGGATTAACTCTGATATAAAAACACTACTTAAGGAGAAAAAGATGGCATTCAGGACAAGAGATAAGGAGGGGTTGAGGGAAGTACAAAAGGAGCTGAGGCATCTAATCAGGCAAGGAAAAGCCAGTTATAAGGAAAAAATGGAAAAGCAAATGGAAAGAAAAGACATAAGGGGGGTCTGGGAGGGGCTTAAGTCAATTTCGGGTCATAAACAGTCTGTCTGCCAGATTGAGGCAGATGTTAATTGGCTTAATGAACTAAACCTATTCTTCAACAGATTTGATCACACACCAGCTCCTCCCACCCCAGTATGTCCTTCAGCTCCCCCCACCACAATGACTTCACCCCATGCGGCCACTTCCCAACAGACCAGTAAATCCAGAAATCCATCTTTATCTGGCCACAGTCTGACCTTCACACGGGCCCAGGTGAGGAAGGAGATGAAAAAGATCAAGGCGAGGAAAGCCGCAGGGCCAGATGACATCAGTGCAAGGCTAATTAAGACTTGTGGGGACCAGCTGTGTGGTATAATTACATATATGTATAATATGAGCCTGAGGCAGGAAATAGTCCCTGAATTATGGAAATCTTCTTGTGTGGTACCAGTTCCAAAGAAACCCCACCCTATGGACCTCAACGACTACAGACCTGTAGCACTGACATCCCACCTGATGAAGATCTTGGAGAGATTGGTTCTCACACATCTCCGCCCTCTAGTGAGCCCCGCTATGGACCCCCTCCAGTTTGCTTATCGGCCGGGCATTGGGGTAGATGATGCCATCATCCATCTTCTGCACAGGGCTCTGTCTCACCTGGAGAAACCAGGGAACACAGTGAGAATAATGTTCTTTGACTTCTCCAGTGCTTTTAACACCATACAGCCCAGGTTACTGAGGGACAAGCTGGGCCTTGCTGGAGTGGACCACCACCTCTCCAACTGGATCCTAGACTACCTCACAAATCGACCTCAATACGTGAGAGCCCGAGACTGTGTGTCAGGTACCGTGATCTGTAATACGGGGGCACCTCAGGGTATGGTTCTCGCCCCTTTCCTCTTCACACTGTACACTGCAGATTTTAGGTGCTCTCATCCAGCTGCTACCTACAGAAGTATTCTGACGACTCTGCAATAGTAGGCCTCATCACAGATGATGATGACAGGGAGTACAGAGAACTGAACCAGGATTTTGTGGACTGGTGCCACCGGAACCACCTGAAGATTAACGCGGGGAAGACCAAGGAGATGGTGGTGGACTTCCGTAAAGGCAGAAGCCCTCCTAAACCAGTGGACATCCTGGGGACGGGCATCGAGATTGTGAACACCTATAAGTACCTGGGTTTGCTCCTTAATAATAAGCTGGACTGGGCAGATCATATGGAGGCCCTGTACAGGAAGGGCCACAGCAGGCTCTACCTGCTTAGGAAGCTGAGAGCCTTTGGAATCCGGGGGGCACTTCTTAGGACTTTCTTCAACTCGGTAGTGGCATCAGCCATCTTCTTTGGAGTGGCCTGCTGGGGGAGCAGTATATCAACCAGGGACAGAAATAAACTTGACAAGCTGATTAGAAGGGCCAGCTCTGTCCTGGGGAGCCCACTGGACCCAGTGCAGGTGGTGGGTGACAGAAGGATACTGTCCGTGGTGAGCTCCATGCAGAAGAAGAACTCCCATCCCATGCATGAGACTGTGATCGCGCTGGGCAGTACTGTCAGTGACCGACTGCTCCACCCTAGGTGTGAGAAGGAGCGCTATCGGAAGTCTTTCCTCCCCACCGCGGTTAGGCTGTACAACCAATACCGACCTAAGCGGAGATCATTACATACAGAGAACTGAAATATCTCTCTGCCTGTTATATCCCCCCCTCCCCTCTGCCACGTCCTATCTGTCTGTCTGCTATTAATGTAATGCCTCTCACCTTGGAACATTCCTGTACATGTTGTATTTGTATCTGCTTATCTTATCTTATCTTTGCTGCTGTAACACACTGAATTTCCCCATTGTGGGACTATTAAAGGACTATTATTATTATTATTATTATTATTATTATAAACCTGTATACATGTATTTGTACATTTCCCTTTACAGACAAAATGACATTTTGTATTCAGAAATAGGTTTTCTGACCCAAAATGAATTCTGTAAACATATTTTTGTGGCCACGGAATGGATCACTAAACTCATATAAGACATTGTGTTTGGAGGGCGCCGCATACTGTACAGGTGAGAAGACATGATGTATCTACAGCAGGGAGCTCACTGTGTGTCACCTGCATGCTCGGCTCTGTGCCAGCTATTGGTGACTGTTTACACAGCCCGCTGGTTACTTTGGACTTGTACCAGTATTTGCTTTCCTGTTGTGACCTGCTCCTTTCCCAGTCTAGTCTGTTGGACAAACCACCTCATACTCAGCTCTGCTTCACATATGTTGACAAACCCCAGATGCCTGACCATCCCCTTAGATGTTCCTCTGCTGCTCACTTGGCTCTGCTACATCTTCAGCAACCCACTGTAGGTCACTCTGTCCCTGGAGCGATCCTCCGATCTTGGCTCGCCCCCAGTACTGTACTGCATACTCCTCTTTGTTATACCTTCATTGACACAACCTTGATAGACTGAATACTCTGGATCCTCTCTATACCGCACTCTCGGCTCTGCTACATCTCTGCTGACGAATCTAGAACAGGTAACTAATGAGCGCCTGTTATATGGGCTGGTGATTGACCGTACGAAGGTTCGTGACCAGACGTCCAGCGATCAGACGATGAACAAGCAGACGCACGACTATCATCTTTTATCTGGACTCGGCAGGCGCAGAGCAAGAGATTTATGAAGAGTCGTATGGCCACCCACCAGAATGCAAATCTACACCAGTCAGCGACTGACACCAGAACACTAGGGCGGAAAATGGTGGCCAAGGCGCAGAATGGGGAAAGAAAGGCCTTCGCGCCAAAAATGCGCCACATTATCCCTCCGAGTTTGTCGCGTAACCAGTGAACGTAAGAGCAAACTTGTTTGGGGATATCAATTAAAAAGGACGGACATCCAACGACCACCATTATAGTCAGTGGGGTCCTTCAGTCCCCATTTTCCATTCTTCAGGTCCACCATCAGACCAGGAGAATGGAAACAGCGACGCAGGTGTGAACCCCGCGTAAGCCACAAGCATCCATCACTGCGGTGGAGAGGCTGATCACGTCAGTACCTATATTATACCATACATAATATAGGTGGCATCTAACAGGTCAGACCATATGGAGCGACTGAGTGCGAGGCTTCAGGCCACACCATGTGTCATTTGTCACCTTTGCTCACGTGTACAGCCGCACGGCGAGGTCTCACCACTAGGAGGACAGTCTTAATACTAATTTTGACTTTTTGACTCATTTTTGGCTTTGGTTGTAGTTCCCTCCCCTCTGACACTACTCCCATCATCCCCGCACTTAGCACTATTTAGGAGACAGATGGAGGAACTCTATATTGCCTGACTACTGACATTTCTATACCATACAGCTATGTTACCGCCCCCCTGGATTGCCTGGTCATTCTCTTCACTGTACCAGCTCTGCTACACCTTGGCTATTGTTCTCTTGGCTCAGCCCCATGTTCCTGGTCGAATTATTAGACTTTGCGGCCGTTCCCTTCTCCATACGTCCAGCCTTCGGCAGACGTTATACAGAGAGTCCGCCACCAACCAGCTGGAGGCGCTGAAGATCTGGGGCTGTCCTTGATTCTGGACTTTGGACATCAGCTTGGTCTAGTGATGTCTGTACCTTAGGTGGAAGGGCAGATGTGGACCTTGTCTGCTTCATGATAAGAGACAGGCCGACATCGCGGCATTCATTTCACAAATATTCACAAGGTTAAAGTGGAAATCCTATTATTATGCTGTGGGTCCTCTTCCAGCCTTCTGGGTGACATCATGGGCCCCCAGTGGACTACTGAGGCCCAATCACATGTGACACATTGACATCTTCACACTTTAACACAAGCATCATGACATCAAAGCACCCCATGTGACTAAAAAGAACAATCATAGGTTTTAGCGGTCCCCTGGGGCCCGTGACATCACCCAGGAGGCCAAAAGAGGTCCCAGAGGGAGCTTCAGACGCCGTGAGGAAGCCCAGCAGAAGGCGAGTATCAGTATTTATTATGTGTCTGCACCTCCCCTGGGCCTTCGCCTGTTATACTTTGGGGTATCAAGAGATGAACCCGAAACATTTGGAAAATTTGGGACAAATCCAATTTGTTTCGAATGGGTTTAATCATCTCTATCCATAAGTCACAAGAACTTTCTACTCGGCCTTGGGTCTACTGAACAATAACCCCCATAGAACGGCCGATGCCAAGAGGAAGATGCGTACGGTGCGTAAGGGGAGGAGTTCTGTACTTTTCCATGGACATACACTAACTATAACATACTGACGGCCAAGTATGGTCAAAAGGTGGACATGTCCGGCCATAGAAGAACTCAATCACTAAGTCAATATTCAGGGATTTTCTTCACTGCTGACTCTCCGCCCTCTGTACAATGTGGGGTGGTTTGGGACAACAAGTAACCAATAAGCCTGAACATCAGTAATGAGCAAAACAAAAGACTAAGTTCCATTCATCCACCCTCTTAATATATGGATGGGCTGGGGAAAGCAAAATAAAACCATTGTGCCACAACCACCCTCACGATGTCACCAGGGGATATTCCAATAGTCAGGTACCCCTGGTTTCCAACATATTATAGGATATACAGCGTCACGGCCATATGGTAGACTCCAGCATGGGCCCATGTGCCCAGAACCCAGTTGGTAATAAATTTATAATCACCCAATTGGGGCCCTAGACCCATCCTATAGATCAATGGTGGAAGGGGTTCATGTGATCCTTTAGCATCCTCCAAAGGACAGTCTTTGGTGTCAGATTAACCCACCAGTGATAAGTCCTTCTTTGAAATGCAAATGTGGTGGTTGTTCCTTGGGTTTCCCAAGTTGTCTAGCTTATAGCCTGGAGGAAGTGGGGACTATTTTAGACTGAGCATGGGAGAGGATATTAGGCACTGGATATCAGGCGGATATCAGGTCCATGTGTTTATCTGTCCTATTCTCTAGTCATTCATAGAATGTAGGTGACACTTGATGTTCTTGTCCGAATTCAAGGCCAAGGAAACACGTAAAACAAGTTTCTCAGCCTCCAGCACTTTACTCCCCCTCTCAGTGCCGCTCACATATTGGCTGTAGCCTTGAACACACAGACTGCTCACAGTTCACAGGGCTCGGCCTACGCACCTCGTAGAGTAGCTTACACAAAGCATCACTTCTGTACATCACCGATCCTCACACGCATCACCAACCCTACATTGTAGACCGAGGGCCTTCACCAGTGAATGGTAGAACATTATCATCAGGCAGGACTTCGCTCCGTCCCCATCGTTCCCATCACATGCTCTACCAGGTCATCCCTCTCATCCTTCTCGTTTCTTGTGGTCAGATCTTTTTCTTCAGCTGGCTTAGTATATGGCCTTCGTAGGTCTTTCGGTCAGTTCTTATACTCCACATAATATTACGTGTTCCGTTCCTTTGACCATCATGGTCACAGCAGAATACTTGGCTCTTGTTTTAGGTTGTGAGAGCCAACAAGTCTTGAGAGTCCTGATGGACTAGAATAGCAGAGATCAGTCACACAAGACCTGGGTCTGGTGGTGGGGTATGGAGCAACCAGATGAAGGGAACAGTCACTTCACTATTAACCCTCACACTTTGGTCCATCCTCCACCACCAGACTACCTCTCATGGATTGCTGGAGTGACTGGTGGTTCTATCAAGAATCCCCTGAGCTAAGGGAATCTCAGTAGTTGGGATAATGCATACAGTTGCTTGGGAGGACTCAGTCCCCAGTCCCGTCATGCCTGGTTATAAAAGGCGCTTTCCTCATCAAGATGGTGTTTGAGAAAAATAGGTTCTTAGCTTGCTACTTCCTGTGAAGGTGTGCTTACTACTGTTCTGACCCATACACCTGCATTGTTGACCCCAGCCTGTTTCTGACCTCTGAACCCATGCTGCCTGCATCTCTGACTCCACAAAACCCTGCCAGGCCTGACCTCAGTCCATACCTGACTAATCTCCAATTCATTAAGCGTCGCGACGTCCACCTGGATCACGTGACGTCTGCTCCAAGATTGAAGAGAGTCGAGAGTAGTGGGGAGTGCGCCAGAGCCAGGGAGAGGTAACTAACATTGTTTTTTATGTTTGTCACCTCCCATGGGTCTCCGATCATTATATTCTGGGGTCTGCACACAGTATTATGGGGCATAATAGTGTGTGCAGGGGCCACTATGTGGCATAATACTGTGTGCAGGGGCCACTATGGGGATAATACTGTGTGCAGGGGCCACTATGGGACATGATACTGTATGCAGAGGCCACTATGGGGCATAATACTGTGTGCAGGGGACATTATGGGACATGATACTGTGTGCAGGGGCCACTATGGGGCATGATACTGTGTGCAGGGGCCACTATGTGGCATAATACTGTGTGCAGGGGCCACTATGGGGCATAATACTGTGTGCAGGGGCCACTATGGGGCATAATACTGTGTGCAGGGGACATTATGGGACATGATACTGTGTGCAGGGGCCACTATGGGGCATGATACTGTGTGCAAGGGCCACTATGTGGCATAATACTGTGTGCAGGGGCCACTATGGGGCATAATACTGTGTGCAGGGGCCACTATGGGACATGATACTGTGTGCAGAGGCCACTATGGGGCATGATACTGTGTGCAGGGGCCACTATGGGACATGATACTGTGTGCAGGGGCCACTATGGGGCATGATAGTGTGTGCAGGGGCCACTATGGGGCATAATAGTGTGTGTAGTGGACACTATGGTGCATAATAGTGTGTGTAGGAATGCGGGGATTGTGGTTTGTGTGGGGGTTGGCCTGGGGGGGGGCATGTCAAATGTTCGCCTTGGAGCCCAGCGATTCCTAGTTATGCCACTGATGCTATCCTTCTGTTGGGATGTACATAATTCTTTATAGGTACTCTCCTCTAGTAGGGATGTACATTATCCTTTATAGGGGCTCTCCTTCAGTAGGGACGTAAAAAAATCCTTTATAGGTGCTCTCCTCCAGTAGGGATGTATATAATACTTTATAGGGGCTTTCCTCCAGTAGGGCCGTAAAAAAATCCTTTATAGGTGCTCCTCCATCTAAATATTACTTTATAGGGCCTTTCATCCAGTAGAGTTGTACATAATCCTTTATAGGTGCTCTCCTCCAGTAGGGATGTACATAATACTTTTTAGGGGCTCTCCTCCAGTAGGAACGTAAAAAAATCTTTTATGGGGGGGGAGGTGCTCTCCTCCAGTAGGGATGTATCTAATACTTTATAGGGGTCTCCTCCAGTACGGATGTACATAATGCCTTATATGAGCTCTCCCCCAGTAGGGATGTACATAATGCTTTATAGAGGCTTGTGATGATAAGAGCCCCAGATATGTATTTCTTGTGCTACTACTTGCTCATATTGTATGGTTCCTGGCTGTTATCAGCCATTTGGTCATAGGCTTGAGAAATGTGGTCTGTGGGCTCTGAAATCAACAACCCTTTGATCCCCAGAGAGTCACTGACATAGGCCTTTGTTTACATAACAATGCTAGATTCATTAACCCGGCAGGAGGTCCTGCAGAAAGGATGTGCCGGGAGGGTTCTCTGCCTACAGTCCACAGACAAGTTGGAAAGTACACACAGCTACACATCAAAAGGATTATGGTTTTATGACAATATCTGCCCTGGGGAACATCTTACAGGCCCCCCCGATAAATTCCCCAGATGCGCCCAGTCAAGGCACACGTTTAGAATACCCACAAGATACGGTTCAAAGCCTGGAAAAGGTCCAGACACTGATCTCCTTACCCAAAGGGGATTGGGGTGTCATCCTTGGGGTCTGTACGATGGGGTTCTGGCCACAAACCCTATCATACTTCCTGCCCAACTCTGCAATCATCGGGCAAGGAAATATAAGGAAAGATGATTCTGAAAGATTTAGAAAGGAGGGCGGGGCTCCTCCTCCTGGTGACATCACTTAGGGAGGAGGCGGTAAACGTTCTCAGATCAGGAAGAGGGGAGTCTTTTGGTCGTTTGTCTATTGTTATTCCTGGAGGCGATGTGATGGCAGGTCATGGTGTAGACTTCAACCATGTGGCCTGCCATGCGGCCTAGCATTGAGGCCTAAGACTCTTTGTTCTCCTGGAAGAGATGTAACAGCATGTAGGAGACACATGCTCTGTAACTTGCTTAAGGAAGAACCCTGAAGCCTACCACATGGACTCAGAGAAACAGGCTATCTACTTATTCTGGTAACCTTCTATATGGTCTTCTCCTGCTGAAAGCCACCCGGATAGCACTGGCCGGAGCAAAGGGGATGCTGCCACTGGAATAGCATGCCTGGACGTATGCTTTTGGACTGCTTGAAGTACGCGACCTAAGCAAACAAGTTTAGGTCTGTGTAACACAAGTATATTATTCTTACATGAACTGTGTAACCTTTAATACTGTGCTAATAACCATATAAGTGATCTCTTGTGTCTGCCTGACCAGACATGAAGTTATGGGATGTCCACGATTAATAATTGATGGTGTATTTAGCTTATATTATTGAGGACAATACACATTAAGGGGAATTTTCATATAAACCTTATGTTACCTAAGTTCATGATTTTGTGATAGAAAGTTTCTGACCACTAATAATACTAACATGTATCCTAAAACTATTAGCTGCAAACTCCCACAATATTAGGTATACAGAATGGACTTCGGCCATACATGCTCGCACCCCTCTAGTAAAATGGATGAAGAGGAATGACTTGATCAATAAAGTGTTCTTGTGCTCAGATTCACTCTTGACTCTGTGTCTGATTGTATCCGGCCGGCCGTAAGCCTTTACTCTCTGATCAGCCCTCCATCCAATATATTTAGAGGGTCTTGAAGCCCACCTCAACGCAACAATCCGGAGCCCAGAGAACCAATCACAGACTTGTGTTTATAATATGTTCTTTTCCTTCTGTTATTCCCATTTTACTTTGTGCACCGTGTCATGCTGCTTTCCGCTTGTATTTGCTTGCTAATCGCTGCATGTATTCTCAGTATGTGTTAAGTGTCTAGTACTGACCCGTTTAGGGGTTAATAAATATATAAAATTTGGAAAGATCGTCTTTGTATTATCCTATCAACCCAGAACACTCACTGGAGGTGGGTGTGAGGTAACTGAAGCGATCTCAGGTGTGCCGGAAGCAGGTTCGGCAGGAAGAGATCCCTCACAAGGCTCTCCTCCAGTAGGGATATACATATTCCTTTATAGGGGCTCTCCTCCAGTAGGGATGTACATAATGCTTTATAGGGGCTCTCCTCCAGTAGGGATGTACATAATGCTTTATAGGGGCTCTCCTCCAGTAGGGATGTACATATTCCTTTATAGGGGCTCTCCTCCAGTAGGGATGTACATAATGCTTTATAGGTGCTCTCCTCCAGTAGGGATGTACATAATCCTTTATAGGTGCTCTCCTCCAGTAGGGATGTACATATTTCTTTATAGGTGCTCTCCTCCAGTAGGGATGTACATAATGCTTTATAGGTGCTCTCCTCCAGTAGGGATGTACATAATCCTTTATAGAGGCTCTCCTCCAGCAGGGATGTACATATTCCTTTATAGGGGCTCTCCTCCAGTAGGGATGTACATAATGCTTTATAGGTGCTCTCCTCCAGCAGGGATGTACATATTCCTTTATAGGGGCTCTCCTCCAGTAGGGATGTACATATTTCTTTATAGGGGCTCTCCTCCAGTAGGGATGTACATAATCCTTTATAGGGGCTCTCCTCCAGTAGGGATGTACATAATGCTTTATAGGGGCTCTCCTCCAGTAGGGATGTACATAATGCTTTATAGGGGCTCTCCTCCAGTAGGGATGTACATATTTCTTTATAGGGACTCTCCTCCAGTAGGGATGTACATATTTCTTTATAGGGGCTCTCCTCCAGTAGGAATGTACATAATACTTTATAGGTGCTCTCCTCTAGTAGTGCTGTACATATTTCTTTATAGGGGCTCTCCTCCAGTAGGGATGTACATAATGCTTTATAGGGGCTCTCCTCCAGTAGGAATGTAAATAATACTTTATAGGTGCTCTCCTCCAGTAGGGATGTACATAATGCTTTATAGGTGCTCTCCTCCAGTAGGGATGTACATGTTCCTTTATAGGGGCTCTCCTCCAGTAGGGATGTACATAATGCTTTATAGGGGCTCTCCTCCAGTAGGGATGTACATAATACTTTATAGGTGCTCTCCTCTAGTAGTGCTGTACATATTTCTTTATAGGGGCTCTCCTCCAGTGGGGATGTACATAATGCTTCATAGGGGCTCTCCTCCAGCAGGGATGTACATATTTCTTTATAGGGGCTCTCCTCCAGTAGGGATGTACATAATGCTTTATAGGGGCTCTCCTCCAGTAGGAATGTACATAATACTTTATAGGTGCTCTACTCTAGTAGTGCTGTACATATTCCTTTATAGGGGCTCTCCTCCAGTAGGGATGTACATAATGCTTTATAGGGGCTCTCCTCCAGTAGGGATGTACATATTCCTTTATAGGAGCTCTCCTCCAGTAGGGATGTACATAATTCTTTATAGGGGCTCTCCTCCAGTAGGGATGTACATATTTCTTTATAGGGGCTCTCCTCCAGTAGGGATGTACATAATGCTTTATAGGTGCTCTCCTCCAGTAGGGATGTACATATTCCTTTATAGGGGCTCTCCTCCAGTAGGGATGTACATAATACTTTATAGGTGCTCTCCTCTAGTAGTGCTGTACATATTTCTTTATAGGGGCTCTCCTCCACTGGGGATGTACATAATGCTTTATAGGGGCTCTCCTCCAGCAGGGATGTACATATTTCTTTATAGGGGCTCTCCTTCAGTAGGGATGTACATAATGCTTTATAGAGGCTCTCCTCCAGTAGGGATGTACATAATGATTTATAGGTGCTCTCCTCCAGTAGGGATGTACATAATCCTTTATAGAGGCTCTCCTCCAGCAGGGATGTACATATTCCTTTATAGGTGCTCTCCTCCAGTAGGGATGTACATATTCCTTTATAGGGGCTCTCCTCCAGTAGGGATGTACATAATGCTTTATAGGTGCTCTCCTCCAGTAGGGATGTACATAATCCTTTATAGAGGCTCTCCTCCAGCAGGGATGTACATATTCCTTTATAGGGGCTCTCCTCCAGTAGGGATGTACATAATGCTTTATAGAGGCTCTCCTCCAGTAGGGATGTACATAATGATTTATAGGTGCTCTCCTCCAGTAGGGATGTACATAATCCTTTATAGAGGCTCTCCTCCAGCAGGGATGTACATATTCCTTTATAGGGGCTCTCCTCCAGTAGGGATGTACATATTCCTTTATAGGGGCTCTCCTCCAGTAGGGATGTACATATTTCTTTATAGGGGCTCTCCTCCAGTAGGGATGTACATAATCCTTTATAGGGGCTCTCCTCCAGTAGGGATGTACATAATGCTTTATAGGGGCTCTCCTCCAGTAGGGATGTACATAATGCTTTATAGGGGCTCTCCTCCAGTAGGGATGTACATATTTCTTTATAGGGGCTCTCCTCCAGTAGGGATGTACATAATGCTTTATAGAGGCTCTCCTCCAGTAGGGATGTACATAATGATTTATAGGTGCTCTCCTCCAGTAGGGATGTACATAATCCTTTATAGAGGCTCTCCTCCAGCAGGGATGTACATATTCCTTTATAGGGGCTCTCCTCCAGTAGGGATGTACATATTCCTTTATAGGGGCTCTCCTCCAGTAGGGATGTACATATTTCTTTATAGGGGCTCTCCTCCAGTAGGGATGTACATAATCCTTTATAGGGGCTCTCCTCCAGTAGGGATGTACATAATGCTTTATAGGGGCTCTCCTCCAGTAGGGATGTACATAATGCTTTATAGGTGCTCTCCTCTAGTAGTGCTGTACATATTTCTTTATAGGGGCTCTCCTCCAGTAGGGATGTACATAATGCTTTATAGGGGCTCTCCTCCAGTAGGAATGTACATAATACTTTATAGGAGCTCTCCTCCAGTAGGGATGTACATAATGCTTTATAGGTGCTCTCCTCCAGTAGGGATGTACATGTTCCTTTATAGGGGCTCTCCTCCAGTAGGGATGTACATAATGCTTTATAGGGGCTCTCCTCCAGTAGGGATGTACATAATACTTTATAGGTGCTCTCCTCTAGTAGTGCTGTACATATATCTTTATAGGGGCTCTCCTCCAGTGGGGATGTACATAATGCTTTATAGGGGCTCTCCTCCAGCAGGGATGTACATATTTCTTTATAGGGGCTCTCCTCCAGTAGGGATGTACATAATGCTTTATAGGGGCTCTCCTCCAGTAGGAATGTACATAATACTTTATAGGTGCTCTACTCTAGTAGT
Source organism: Leptodactylus fallax (assembly GCA_947044405.1). Lineage (NCBI taxonomy): Eukaryota > Metazoa > Chordata > Amphibia > Anura > Leptodactylidae > Leptodactylus > Leptodactylus fallax. Next base: position 223,118 of record CAMRHE010000970.1, on the reverse strand, counting down.
GCTGCACATATTTCTTTATAGGTGCTCTCCTCCAGCAGGGATGTACATAATGCTTTATAGGGGCTCTCCTCCAGTAGGGATGTACATAATGCTTTATAGGTGCTCTCCTCTAGGAGTGCTGTACATATTTCTTTATAGGTGCTCTCCTCCAGTAGGGATGTACATAATGCTTTATAGGGGCTCTCCTCCAGTAGGGATGTACATAATCCTTTATAGGGGCTCTCCTCCAGTAGGGATGTACATATTCCTTTATAGGGGCTCTCCTCCAGTAGGGATGTACATATTCCTTTATAGGGGCTCTCCTCCAGTAGGGATGTACATATTTCTTTATAGGGGCTCTCCTCCAGTAGGGATGTACATAATCCTTTATAGGGGCTCTCCTCCAGTAGGGATGTACATAATGCTTTATAGGGGCTCTCCTCCAGTAGGGATGTACATAATGCTTTATAGGTGCTCTCCTCTAGTAGTGCCTCCCCCCCCCCCCCCCCCCCCCCCCCCCCCCCGCGCCCCCCCCCCGGCCCGCCCCCCCCCCCGGGGCAACCGGGCCCCCCCCCCCGGGGGCACGGGCCCCCCCGGGCCGTACATATACCGTCATATGAAAAATGGGCACCCCTATTAATCTTAATCATTTTTAGTTCTAAATATTTGGGTGTTTGCAACAGCCATTTCAATTTGATATATCTAATAACTGATGGACACAGTAATATTTCAGGATTGAATGAGGTGTATTGTCCTCACAGAAAATGTGCAATATGCATTAAATCAAAATTTGACCGGTGCAAAAATTTGGGTACCCTTATCAGTTTATTGATTTGAATACTCCTAACTAGCTTTTTACTGACTTACTGAAGCACAAAATTGGTTTTGTAACCTCACTGAGCTTTGAACTTCAGTAGCCAGGTGTATCCAATCATGAGAAAAGGTACTTTAAGGTGGCCAATTGCAAGTTGTTCTCCTATTTGAATCTCCTCTGAGAGTGGCATCATGGGCTCCTCAAAACAACTCTCAAATGATCTGAAAACAAGATTGTTCAACATAGTTGTTCAGGGGAAGGATACAAAAGTTGTCTCAGAGATTTAACCTGTCAGTTTCCACTGTGAGGAACATAGTAAGGAAATGGAAGACCACAGGGACAGTTCTTGTTAAGCCCAGAAGTGGCAGGCCAAGAAAAATATCAGAAAGGCAGAGAAGAAGAATGGTGAGAACAGTCAAGGACAATCCACAGACCACCTCCAAAGAGCTGCAGCATCATCTTGCTGCAGATGGTGTCACTGTGCATCGGTCAACAATACAGCACACTTTGCACAAGGAGAAGCTGTATGGGAGAGTGATGCCAAAGAAGCCGTTTCTGAAAGCACACCACAAACAGAGTCGCCTGAGGTATGCAAAATCACATTTGGACAAGCCAGCTTCATTTTGGAAGAAGGTCCTGTGGACTGATGAAACAAAGATTGAGTTGTTTGGTCATACAAAAGGCGTTATGCATGGTGTCAAAAAAACACAGCATTCCAAGAAAAACACTTGCTACCCACTGTAAAATTTGGTGGAGGTTCCATCATGCTTTGGGGCTGTGTGGCCAATGCCGGCACCGGGAATCTTGTTAAAGTTGAGGGTCGCATGGATTCAACTCAGTATCAGCAGATTCTTGAGAATAATGTACAAGAATCAGTGACGAATTTGAAGTTACGCCGGGGATGGATATTTCAGCAAGACAATGATCCAAATCTACTCAGGCATTCATGCAGAGGAACAATTACAATGTTCTGGAATGGCCATCCCCAGTCCCCAGACCTGAATATCATTGAACATCTGGGGGTTAATTTGAAGCGGGCTGTCCATGCTCGGCGCCATCAAACTTAACTGAACTGGAATTGTTTTGTAAAGAGGAATGGTCAAAAATGCCTTCATCCAGGATCCAGGAACTGATTAAAAGCTACAGGAAGCGACTAGAGGCTGTTATTTTTGCAAAAGGAGGATCTACTAAATATTAATGTCACTTTTCTGTTGAGGTGCCCATACTTTTGCACCGGTCAAATTTTGGTTTAATGCATATTGCACATTTTCTGTTGGTACAATAAACCTCCTTTCCTCCTCAATTATTTTTTCTTTCTTTTGTTATTTATTTTTTTTAATTATATCTCTTGCTTGCACCCCCCCCCTTATTTTTATCAACAATTATTTATTTTTATTAGTCGCCCCCTCTCTTTTTTTTTTTTTTTCTTTTTATTTGGGCCCCCCCCCCGTGGGGGTTGTTTTTTTTTTTTTTGGGGCCCCCCCCCCCCCCGGGTTTGTATTTTTTTTTTTAGGGGCCCCCCCCCAGTGGGGGTGTACATATTGCTTTATAGGGGCTCTCCTCCAGTAGGATGTACATAATACTTTATAGGTGCTCTCCTCTAGTAGTGCTGTACATATTTCTTTATAGGTGCTCTCCTCCAGTAGGGATGTACATAATGCTTTATAGGGGCTCTCCTCCAGTAGGGATGTACATAATGCTTTATAGGGGCTCTCCTCCAGTAGGAATGTACATAATACTTTATAGGTGCTCTCCTCTAGTAGTGCTGTACATATTTCTTTATAGGTGCTCTCCTCCAGTAGGGATGTACATAATGCTTTATAGGGGCTCTCCTCAGTAGGGATGTACATAATCCTTTATAGGGCTCTCCTCCAGTAGTGCTGTACATAATCCTTTATAGGGGCTCTCCTCCAGTAGGGATGTACATATTCCTTTATAGGGGCTCTCCTCCAGTAGGGATGTACATAATGCCTTATAGGGGCTCTCCTCCAGTAGGGATGTACATATTTCTTTATAGGGGCTCTCCTCCAGTAGGGATGTACATGATGCTTTATAGGGGCTCTCCTCCAGTAGGGATGTACATAATACTTTATAGGTGCTCTCCTCTGGTAGTGCTGTACATATTCCTTTATAGGGGCTCTCCTCCAGTAGGGATGTACATAATACTTTAAAGGGCTCTCCTCCAGTAGGGATGTACATAATGCTTTATAGGTGCTCTCCTCCAGTAGGGATGTACATAATGCTTTATAGGTGCTCTCCTCCAGTAGGGATGTACATGTTCCTTTATAGGGGCTCTCCTCCAGTAGGGATGTACATAATGCTTTATAGGGGCTCTCCTCCAGTAGGGATGTACATAATACTTTATAGGTGCTCTCCTCTAGTAGTGCTGTACATATTTCTTTATAGGGGCTCTCCTCCAGTAGGGATGTACATAATGCTTTATAGGGGCTCTCCTCCAGTAGGGATGTACATAATGCTTTATAGGGGCTCTCCTCCAGTAGGGATGTACATAATGCTTTATAGGGGCTCTCCTCCAGTAGGGATGTACATATTTCTTTATAGGGGCTCTCCTCCAGTAGGGATGTACATAATGCTTTATAGGGGCTCTCCTCCAGTAGGAATGTACATAATACTTTATAGGTGCTCTACTCTAGTAGTGCTGTACATATTCCTTTATAGGGGCTCTCCTCCAGTAGGGATGTACATAATACTTTAAAGAGGCTCTCCTCCAGTAGGGATGTACATAATACTTTATAGGTGCTCTCCTCTAGTAGTGCTGTACATATTTCTTTATAGGTGCTCTCCTCCAGCAGGGATGTACATAATGCTTTATAGGGTCTCTCCTCCAGTAGGAATGTACATAATGCTTTATAGGTGCTCTCCTCTAGGAGTGCTGTACATATTTCTTTATAGGTGCTCTCCTCCAGTAGGGATGTACATAATGCTTTATAGGTGCTTTCCTCCAGTAGGGATGTACATGTTCCTTTATAGGGGCTCTCCTCCAGTAGGGATGTACATAATGCTTTATAGGGGCTCTCCTCCAGTAGGGATGTACATAATACTTTATAGGTGCTCTCCTCTAGTAGTGCTGTACATATTTCTTTATAGGGGCTCTCCTCCAGTAGGGATGTACATAATGCTTTATAGGGGCTCTCCTCCAGTAGGGATGTACATAATGCTTTATAGGGGCTCTCCTCCAGTAGGGATGTACATAATGCTTTATAGGGGCTCTCCTCCAGTAGGAATGTACATAATGCTTTATAGGGGCTCTCCTCCAGTAGGAATGTACATAATACTTTATAGGTGCTCTACTCTAGTAGTGCTGTACATATTTCTTGATAGGGGCTCTCCTCCAGTAGGGATGTACATATTTCTTTATAGGGGCTCTCCTCCAGTAGGGATGTACATAATGCTTTATAGGGGCTCTCCTCCAGTAGGGATGTACATAATACTTTATAGGTGCTCTCCTCTAGTAGTGCTGTACATATTTCTTTATAGGTTCTCTCCTCGAGTAGGGATGTACATAATGCTTTATAGGGGCTCTCCTCCAGTAGGAATGTACATAATGCTTTATAGGTGCTCTCCTCTAGTAGTGCTGTACATATTTCTTTATAGGGGCTCTCCTCCAGTAGGGATGTACATAATGCTTTATAGGGGCTCTCCTCCAGTAGGAATGTACATAATACTTTATAGGTGCTCTACTCTAGTAGTGCTGTACATATTTCTTTATAGGTTCTCTCCTCCAGCAGGGATGTACATAATGCTTTATAGGGTCTCTCCTCCAGTAGGGATGTACATAATGCTTTATAGGTGCTCTCCTCTAGGAGTGCTGTACATATTTCTTTATAGGTGCTCTCCTCCAGTAGGGATGTACATAATGCTTTATAGGGGCTCTTCTCCAGTAGTGCTGTACATATTCCTTTATAGAGGCTCTCCTCCAGTAGGGATGTACATAATGCTTTATAGGGGCTCTCCTCCAGTAGGGATGTACATAATGCTTTATAGGTGCTCTCCTCTAGGAGTGCTGTACATATTTCTTTATAGGTGCTCTCCTCCAGTAGGGATGTACATAATGCTTTATAGGGGCTCTCCTCCAGTAGGAATGTACATAATACTTTATAGGAGCTCTCCTCCAGTAGGGATGTACATAATGCTTTATAGGTGCTCTCCTCCAGTAGGGATGTACATGTTCCTTTATAGGGGCTCTCCTCCAGTAGGGATGTACATAATGCTTTATAGGGGCTCTCCTCCAGTAGGGATGTACATAATACTTTATAGGTGCTCTCCTCTAGTAGTGCTGTACATATTTCTTTATAGGGGCTCTCCTCCAGTGGGGATGTACATAATGCTTTATAGGGGCTCTCCTCCAGCAGGGATGTACATATTTCTTTATAGGGGCTCTCCTCCAGTAGGGATGTACATAATGCTTTATAGGGGCTCTCCTCCAGTAGGAATGTACATAATACTTTATAGGTGCTCTACTCTAGTAGTGCTGTACATATTTCTTTATAGGTGCTCTCCTCCAGTAGGGATGTACATAATGCTTTATAGGTGCTCTCCTCCAGTAGGGATGTACATATTTCTTTATAGGGTCTCTCCTCCAGTAGGGATGTACATAATGCTTTATAGGGGCTCTCCTCCAGGAGGAATGTACATAATACTTTATAGGTGCTCTCCTCTAGTAGTTCTGTACATATTTCTTTATAGGTGCTCTCCTCCAGTAGGGATGTACATAATGCTTTATAGGAGCTCTCCTCCAGTAGGGATGTACATAATGCTTTATAGGTGCTCTCCTCCAGTAGGGATGTACATATTTCTTTATAGGGGCTCTCCTCCAGTAGGGATGTACATAATGCTTTATAGGGGCTCTCCTCCAGTAGGAATGTACATAATACTTTATAGGTGCTCTCCTCTAGTAGTGCTGTACATATTTCTTTATAGGTGCTCTCCTCCAGTAGGGATGTACATAATGCTTTATAGGGGCTCTCCTTCAGTAGGGATGTACATAATCCTTTATAGAGGCTCTCCTCCAGTAGTGCTGTACATAATCCTTTATAGGGGCTCTCCTCCAGTAGGGATGTACATATTCCTTTATAGGGGCTCTCCTCCAGTAGGGATGTACATAATGCTTTATAGGGGCTCTCCTCCAGTAGGGATGTACATATTTCTTTATAGGGGCTCTCCTCCAGTAGGGATGTACATGATGCTTTATAGGGGCTCTCCTCCAGTAGGAATGTACATAATACTTTATAGGTGCTCTACTCTAGTAGTGCTGTACATATTCCTTTATAGGGTCTCTCCTCCAGTAGGGATGTACATAATACTTTAAAGAGGCTCTCCTCCAGTAGGGATGTACATAATACTTTATAGGTGCTCTCCTCCAGTAGGGATGTACATAATGCTTTATAGGTGCTCTCCTCCAGTAGGGATGTACATGTTCCTTTATAGGGGCTCTCCTCCAGTAGGGATGTACATAATGCTTTATAGGGGCTCTCCTCCAGTAGGGATGTACATAATACTTTATAGGTGCTCTCCTCTAGTAGTGCTGTACATATTTCTTTATAGGGGCTCTCCTCCAGTAGGGATGTACATAATGCATTATAGGGGCTCTCCTCCAGTAGGGATGTACATAATGCTTTATAGGGGCTCTCCTCCAGTAGGGATGTACATAATGCTTTATAGGGGCTCTCCTCCAGTAGGGATGTACATATTTCTTTATAGGGGCTCTCCTCCAGTAGGGATGTACATAATGCTTTATAGGGGCTCTCCTCCAGTAGGAATGTACATAATACTTTATAGGTGCTCTACTCTAGTAGTGCTGTACATATTCCTTTATAGGGGCTCTCCTCCAGTAGGGATGTACATAATACTTTAAAGAGGCTCTCCTCCAGTAGGGATGTACATAATACTTTATAGGTGCTCTCCTCCAGTAGGGATGTACATAATGCTTTATAGGTGCTTTCCTCCAGTAGGGATGTACATGTTCCTTTGTAGGGGCTCTCCTCCAGTAGGGATGTACATAATGCTTTATAGGGGCTCTCCTCCAGTAGGGATGTACATAATACTTTATAGGTGCTCTCCTCTAGTAGTGCTGTACATATTTCTTTATAGGGGCTCTCCTCCAGTAGGGATGTACATAATGCTTTATAGGGGCTCTCCTCCAGTAGGGATGTACATAATGCTTTATAGGGGCTCTCCTCCAGTAGGGATGTACATAATGCTTTATAGGGGCTCTCCTCCAGTAGGAATGTACATAATGCTTTATAGGGGCTCTCCTCCAGTAGGAATGTACATAATACTTTATAGGTGTTCTACTCTAGTAGTGCTGTACATATTTCTTGATAGGGGCTCTCCTCCAGTAGGGATGTACATATTTCTTTATAGGGGCTCTCCTCCAGTAGGGATGTACATAATGCTTTATAGGGGCTCTCCTCCAGTAGGGATGTACATAATGCTTTATAGGGGCTCTCCTCCAGTAGGGATGTACATAATGCTTTATAGGGGCTCTCCTCCAGTAGGGATGTACATAATACTTTATAGGTGCTCTCCTCTAGTAGTGCTGTACATATTTCTTTATAGGTTCTCTCCTCGAGTAGGGATGTACATAATGCTTTATAGGGGCTCTCCTCCAGTAGGAATGTACATAATACTTTATAGGTGCTCTACTCTAGTAGTGCTGTACATATTTCTTTATAGGTTCTCTCCTCCAGTAGGGATGTACATAATGCTTTATAGGGGCTCTCCTCCAGTAGGAATGTACATAATACTTTATAGGTGCTCTACTCTAGTAGTGCTGTACATATTTCTTTATAGGTTCTCTCCTCCAGTAGGGATGTACATAATGCTTTATAGGGGCTCTCCTCCAGTAGGGATGTACATAATGCTTTATAGGTGCTCTCCTCCAGTAGGGATGTACATATTTCTTTATAGGGGCTCTCCTCCAGTAGGGATGTACATAATGCTTTATAGGGGCTCTCCTCCAGTAGGAATGTACATAATACTTTATAGGTGCTCTCCTCTAGTAGTGCTGTACATATTTCTTTATAGGTGCTCTCCTCCAGCAGGGATGTACATAATGCTTTATAGGGTCTCTCCTCCAGTAGGGATGTACATAATGCTTTATAGGTGCTCTCCTCTAGGAGTGCTGTACATATTTCTTTATAGGTGCTCTCCTCCAGTAGGGATGTACATAATGCTTTATAGGGGCTCTCCTCCAGTAGTGCTGTACATATTCCTTTATAGAGGCTCTCCTCCAGTAGGGATGTACATAATGCTTTATAGGGGCTCTCCTCCAGTAGGGATGTACATAATGCTTTATAGGTGCTCTCCTCTAGTAGTGCTGTACATATTTCTTTATAGGGGCTCTCCTCCAGTAGGGATGCACATATTCCTTTATGGGGATTTTCCTCCAGTAGGGATGCGTGAATCTGAGGTATAAGTATGTAAACTGTATTGCAGGTTTTCCACGTATAGTATTATCAGTATGTAAGTATCTAAGACACGCCTACATTATCGGTGTAAATGATTGGTTGACACACATGTGGATAACACGGAGAGGATTTGGGTGGAGTCCGGGTACTTCTAACATCACATGTTCAAGATGGACGCGTGAACCCTCAGAGCTCATACAACAATTCTGTACTTATCTTTTACCTAACTTCCTGAAGACTTCTATATATTTCTAGTGATATGACCCATATGTTACGTCAGTCCTACTGATATCCCCCATATGTCACATATCAGTCCTCCTGATATCCCCATATGTCACATGTCAGTCCTCCTGATATCCCCCATATGTTACATGTCAGTCCTCCTGATATACCCCATATGTTACATGTCAGTCCTCCTGATATCCCCCATATGTCACATGTCAGTCCTCCTGATATCCCCCATATGTCACATGTCAGTCCTCCTGATATCCCCCATATGTCACATGTCAGTCCTCCTGATATCCCCCGTATGTTACATGTCAGTCCTCCTGATATCCCCCATATCTCACATGTCAGTCCTCCTCATATCCCCCATATGTTACATGTCAGTCCTCCTGATATCCCCCATATCTCACATGTCAGTCCTCCTCATATCCCCCATATGTTACATGTCAGTCCTCCTCATATCCCCCGTATGTTACATGTCAGTCCTCCTGTTATCCCCCATATGTTACATGTCAGTCCTCCTGATATACCCCATATGTTACATGTCAGACCTCCTGATATCCCCCATATGTCACATGTCAGTCCTCCTGATATCCCCCATATGTCACATGTCAGTCCTCCTGATATACCCCACATGTTACATGTCAGTCCTCCTGATATCCCCCATATGTCACATGTCAGTCCTCCTGATATCCCCCATATGTTACATGTCAGTCCTCCTGATATACCCCATATGTCACATGTCAGTCCTCCTGATATACCCCATATGTTACATGTCAGTCCACCTGATATCCCCCATATGTTACATGTCAGTCCTCCTGATATCCCCCATATGTTACATGTCAGTCCTCCTGATATACCCCATATGTTACATGTCAGTCCACCTGATATACCCCATATGTTACATGTCAGTCCTCCTGATATATCCCATATGTTACATGTCAGTCCTCCTGATATCCCCCATATGTCACATGTCAGTCCTCCTGATATCCCCCATATGTCACATGTCAGTCCTCCTGATATCCCCCATATGTTACATGTCAGTCCTCCTGATATCCCCCATATGTCACATGTCAGTCCTCCTGATATCCCCCATGTGTCACATGTCAGTCCTCCTGATATCCCCCATATGTTACATGTCAGTCCTCCTGATATCCCCCATATGTTACATGTCAGTCCTCCTGATATCCCCCATATGTTACATGTCAGTCCTCCTGATATCCCCCATATGTCACATGTCAGTCCTCCTGATATACCCCATATGTTACATGTCAGTCCTCCTGATATCCCCCATATGTTACATGTCAGTCCTCCTGATATACCCCATATGTTACATGTCAGTCCTCCTGATATCCCCCATATGTTACATGTCAGTCCTCCTGATATCCCCCATATGTTACATGTCAGTCCTCCTGATATCCCCCATATGTCACATGTCAGTCCTCCTGATATCCCCCATATGTTACATGTCAGTCCTCCTGATATCCCCCATATGTTACATGTCAGTCCTCCTGATATCCCCCATATGTTACATGTCAGTCCTCCTGATATCCCCCATATGTTACATGTCAGTCCTCCTGATATCCCCCATATGTTACATGTCAGTCCTCCTGATATCCCCCATATGTTACATGTCAGTCCTCCTGATATCCCCCATATGTCACATGTCAGTCCTCCTGATATCCCCCATGTGTCACATGTCAGTCCTCCTGATATCCCCCATATGTTACATGTCAGTCCTCCTGATATCCCCCATATGTCACATGTCAGTCCTCCTGATATCCCCCATATGTCACATGTCAGTCCTCCTGATATCCCCCATATGTCACATGTCAGTCCTCCTGATATCCCCCATATGTTACATGTCAGTCCTCCTGATATCCCCCATATGTCACATGTCAGTCCTCCTGATATCCCCCATATGTTACATGTCAGTCCTCCTGATATACCCCATATGTCACATGTCAGTCCTCCTGATATCCCCCATATGTTACATGTCAGTCCTCCTGATATCCCCCATATGTTACATGTCAGTCCTCCTGATATCCCCCATATGTTACATGTCAGTCCTCCTGATATCCCCCATATGTTACATGTCAGTCCTCCTGATATCCCCCATATGTTACATGTCAGTCCTCCTGATATCCCCCATATGTCACATGTCAGTCCTCCTGATATACCCCATATGTTACATGTCAGTCCTCCTGATATACCCCATATGTTACATGTCAGTCCTCCTGATATCCCCCATATGTTACATGTCAGTCCTCCTGATATCCCCCATATGTCACATGTCAGTCCTCCTGATATCCCCCATATGTCACATGTCAGTCCTCCTGATATCCCCCATATGTCACATGTCAGTCCTCCTGATATCCCCCATATGTTACATGTCAGTCCTCCTGATATCCCCCATATGTCACATGTCAGTCCTCCTGATATCCCCCATATGTTACATGTCAGTCCTCCTGATATCCCCCATATGTCACATGTCAGTCCTCCTGATATCCCCCATATGTCACATGTCAGTCCTCCTGATATCCCCCATATGTCACATGTCAGTCCTCCTGATATCCCCCATATGTCACATGTCAGTCCTCCTGATATCCCCCATATGTCACATGTCAGTCCTCCTGATATCCCCCATATGTCACATGTCAGTCCTCCTGATATCCCCCATATGTCACATGTCAGTCCTCCTGATATCCCCCATATGTCACATGTCAGTCCTCCTGATATCCCCCATATGTCACATGTCAGTCCTCCTGATATCCCCCATATGTCACATGTCAGTCCTCCTGATATCCCCCATATGTCACATGTCAGTCCTCCTGATATCCCCCATATGTTACATGTCAGTCCTCCTGATATCCCCCATATGTCACATGTCAGTCCTCCTGATATCCCCCATATGTTACATGTCAGTCCTCCTGATATCCCCCATATGTATTACATGTCAGTCCTCCTGATATACCCCATATGTTACATGTCAGTCCTCCTGATATCCCCCATATGTCACATGTCAGTCCTCCTGATATCCCCCATATGTTACATGTCAGTCCTCCTGATATCCCCCATATGTTACATGTCAGTCCTCCTGATATCCCCCATATGTCACATGTCAGTCCTCCTGATATCCCCCATATGTTACATGTCAGTCCTCTGTATACCCCATATGTTACATGTCAGTCCTCCTGATATCCCCCATATGTTACATGTCAGTCCTCCTGATATCCCCCATATGTCACATGTCAGTCCTCCTGATATCCCCCATATGTTACATGTCAGTCCTCCTGATATCCCCCATATGTTACATGTCAGTCCTCCTGATATCCCCCATATGTCACATGTCAGTCCTCCTGATATCCCCCATATGTCACATGTCAGTCCTCCTGATATCCCCCATATGTTACATGTCAGTCCTCCTGATATCTATATCCCCATATGTCACATGTCAGTCCTCCTGATATCCCCCATATGTCACATGTCAGTCCTCCTGATATCCCCCATATGTTACATGTCAGTCCTCCTGATATCCCCCATATGTTACATGTCAGTCCTCCTGATATCCCCCATATGTCACATGTCAGTCCTCCTGATATCCCCCATATGTCACATGTCAGTCCTCCTGATATCCCCCATATGTCACATGTCAGTCCTCCTGATATCCCCCATATGTCACATGTCAGTCCTCCTGATATCCCCCATATGTCACATGTCAGTCCTCCTGATATCCCCCATATGTCACATGTCAGTCCTCCTGATATCCCCCATATGTTACATGTCAGTCCTCCTGATATCCCCCATATGTCACATGTCAGTCCTCCTGATATCCCCCATATGTCACATGTCAGTCCTCCTGATATCCCCCATATGTCACATGTCAGTCCTCCTGATATCCCCCATATGTCACATGTCAGTCCTCCTGATATCCCCCATATGTGCAGTCCCCGATATCCTAGTACATGTCAGTCCTCCTGATATACCCCCATATGTCACATGTCAGTCCTCCTGATATCCCCCATATGTCACATGTCAGTCCTCCTGATATCCCCCATATGTTACATGTCAGTCCTCCTGATATCCCCCATATGTTACATGTCAGTCCTCCTGATATACCCCATATGTTACATGTCAGTCCTCCTGATATCCCCCATATGTTACATGTCAGTCCTCCTGATATCCCCCATATGTTACATGTCAGTCCTCCTGATATCCCCCATATGTTACATGTCAGTCCTCCTGATATCCCCCATATGTTACATGTCAGTCCTCCTGATATCCCCCATATGTTACATGTCAGTCCTCCTGATATACCCCATATGTCGTCTTCTGTTACATGTCAGTCCTCCTGATATCCCCCATATGTCACATGTCAGTCCTCCTGATATCCCCCATGTGCACATGTCGCCTCCTGATATCCCCCATATGTCACATGTCAGTCCTCCTGATATCCCCCATATGTCACATGTCAGTCCTCCTGATATCCCCCATATGTCACATGTCAGTCCTCCTGATATCCCCCATATGTTACATGTCAGTCCTCCTGATATCCCCCATATGTTACATGTCAGTCCTCCTGATATCCCCCATATGTCACATGTCAGTCCTCCTGATATCCCCCATATGTCACATGTCAGTCCTCCTGATATCCCCCATATGTTACATGTCAGTCCTCCTGATATCCCCCACTATGTTACATGTCAGTCCTCCTGATATACCCCATATGTTACATGTCAGTCCTCCTGATATCCCCCATATGTTACATGTCAGTCCTCCTGATATCCCCCATATGTCACATGTCAGTCCTCCTGATATCCCCCATATGTTACATGTCAGTCCTCCTGATATACCCCATATGTTACATGTCAGTCCTCCTGATATACCCCATCCCATGTTACATGTCAGTCCTCCTGATATCCCCCATATGTCACATGTCAGTCCTCCTGATATCCCCCATATGTCACATGTCAGTCCTCCTGATATCCCCCATATGTCACATGTCAGTCCTCCTGATATCCCCCATATGTTACATGTCAGTCCTCCTGATATCCCCCATATGTCACATGTCAGTCCTCCTGATATACCCCATATGTTACATGTCAGTCCTCCTGATATCCCCCATATGTCACATGTCAGTCCTCCTGATATCCCCCATATGTCACATGTCAGTCCTCCTGATATCCCCCATATGTCACATGTCAGTCCTCCTGATATCCCCCATATGTCAGTCCATATGTCACATGTCAGTCCTCCTGATATCCCCCATATGTCACATGTCAGTCCTCCTGATATCCCCCATATGTCACATGTCAGTCCTCCTGATATCCCCCATATGTCACATGTCAGTCCTCCTGATATCCCCCATATGTCACATGTCAGTCCTCCTGATATCCCCCATATGTCACATGTCAGTCCTCCTGATATCCCCCATATGTCACATGTCAGTCCTCCTGATATCCCCCATATGTCACATGTCAGTCCTCCTGATATCCCCCATATGTTACATGTCAGTCCTCCTGATATCCCCCATATGTCACATGTCAGTCCTCCTGATATCCCCCATATGTTACATGTCAGTCCTCCTGATATCCCCATCCCTATGTTACATGTCAGTCCTCCTGATATCCCCCATATGTTACATGTCAGTCCTCCTGATATCCCCCATATGTCACATGTCAGTCCTCCTGATATCCCCCATATGTCACATGTCAGTCCTCCTGATATCCCCCATATGTCACATGTCAGTCCTCCTGATATCCCCCATATGTCACATGTCAGTCCTCCTGATATCCCCCATATGTCACATGTCAGTCCTCCTGATATCCCCCATATGTCACATGTCAGTCCTCCTGATATCCCCCATATGTCACATGTCAGTCCTCCTGATATCCCCCATATGTTACATGTCAGTCCTCCTGATATCCCCCATATGTTACATGTCAGTCCTCCTGATATCCCCCATATGTTACATGTCAGTCCTCCTGATATCCCCCATATGTTACATGTCAGTCCTCCTGATATCCCCCATATGTTACATGTCAGTCCTCCTGATATCCCCCATATGTCACATGTCAGTCCTCCTGATATCCCCCATATGTCACATGTCAGTCCTCCTGATATCCCCCATATGTCACATGTCAGTCCTCCTGATATCCCCCATATGTCACATGTCAGTCCTCCTGATATCCCCCATATGTCACATGTCAGTCCTCCTGATATCCCCCATATGTCACATGTCAGTCCTCCTGATATCCCCCATATGTCACATGTCAGTCCTCCTGATATCCCCCATATGTCACATGTCAGTCCTCCTGATATCCCCCATATGTCACATGTCAGTCCTCCTGATATCCCCCATATGTTACATGTCAGTCCTCCTGATATCCCCCATATGTCACATGTCAGTCCTCCTGATATACCCCCCATATGTTACATGTCAGTCCTCCTGATATACCCCATATGTTACATGTCAGTCCTCCTGATATCCCCCATATGTCACATGTCAGTCCTCCTGATATCCCCCATATGTCACATGTCAGTCCTCCTGATATCCCCCATATGTCACATGTCAGTCCTCCTGATATCCCCCATATGTCACATGTCAGTCCTCCTGATATCCCCCATATGTTACATGTCAGTCCTCCTGATATCCCCCATATGTCACATGTCAGTCCTCCTGATATCCCCCATATGTCACATGTCAGTCCTCCTGATATCCCCCATATGTTACATGTCAGTCCTCCTGATATCCCCCATATGTTACATGTCAGTCCTCCTGATATCCCCCATATGTCACATGTCAGTCCTCCTGATATCCCCCATATGTCACATGTCAGTCCTCCTGATATCCCCCATATGTCACATGTCAGTCCTCCTGATATCCCCCATATGTCACATGTCAGTCCTCCTGATATCCCCCATATGTTACATGTCAGTCCTCCTGATATCCCCCATATGTTACATGTCAGTCCTCCTGATATCCCCCATATGTCACATGTCAGTCCTCCTGATATCCCCCATATGTCACATGTCAGTCCTCCTGATATCCCCCATATGTTACATGTCAGTCCTCCTGATATCCCCCATATGTCACATGTCAGTCCTCCTGATATCCCCCATATGTTACATGTCAGTCCTCCTGATATCCCCCATATGTCACATGTCAGTCCTCCTGATATACCCCCAATATGTTACATGTCAGTCCTCCTGATATCCCCCATATGTCACATGTCAGTCCTCCTGATATCCCCCATATGTTACATGTCAGTCCTCCTGATATCCCCCATATGTTACATGTCAGTCCTCCTGATATCCCCCATATGTCACATGTCAGTCCTCCTGATATCCCCCATATGTCACATGTCAGTCCTCCTGATATCCCCCATATGTCACATGTCAGTCCTCCTGATATCCCCCATATGTCACATGTCAGTCCTCCTGATATCCCCCATATGTCACATGTCAGTCCTCCTGATATCCCCCATATGTCACATGTCAGTCCTCCTGATATCCCCCATATGTCACATGTCAGTCCTCCTGATATCCCCCATATGTCACATGTCAGTCCTCCTGATATCCCCCATATGTCACATGTCAGTCCTCCTGATATCCCCCATATGTCACATGTCAGTCCTCCTGATATCCCCCATATGTCACATGTCAGTCCTCCTGATATCCCCCATATGTCACATGTCAGTCCTCCTGATATCCCCCATATGTCACATGTCAGTCCTCCTGATATCCCCCATATGTCACATGTCAGTCCTCCTGATATCCCCCATATGTCACATGTCAGTCCTCCTGATATCCCCCATATGTCACATGTCAGTCCTCCTGATATCCCCCATATGTCACATGTCAGTCCTCCTGATATCCCCCATATGTCACATGTCAGTCCTCCTGATATCCCCCATATGTCACATCCCCCCCCCATATGTCACATGTCAGTCCTCCTGATATCCCCCATATGTCTCATGTCAGTCCTCCTGATATCCCCCATATGTCACATGTCAGTCCTCCTGATATCCCCCATATGTCACATGTCAGTCCTCCTGATATCCCCCATATGTCACATGTCAGTCCTCCTGATATCCCCCATATGTCACATGTCAGTCCTCCTGATATCCCCCATATGTCACATGTCAGTCCTCCTGATATCCCCCATATGTTACATGTCAGTCCTCCTGATATCCCCCATATGTTACATGTCAGTCCTCCTGATATCCCCCATATGTCACATGTCAGTCCTCCTGATATCCCCATATGTTACATGTCAGTCCTCCTGATATCCCCCATATGTCACATGTCAGTCCTCCTGATATCCCCCATATGTTACATGTCAGTCCTCCTGATATCCCCCATATGTCACATGTCAGTCCTCCTGATATCCCCCATATGTCACATGTCAGTCCTCCTGATATCCCCCATATGTTACATGTCAGTCCTCCTGATATCCCCCATATGTCACATGTCAGTCCTCCTGATATCCCCCATATGTCACATGTCAGTCCTCCTGATATCCCCCATATGTTCACATGTCAGTCCTCCTGATATCCCCCATATGTCACATGTCAGTCCTCCTGATATCCCCCATATGTCACATGTCAGTCCTCCTGATATCCCCCATATGTCACATGTCAGTCCTCCTGATATCCCCCATATGTCACATGTCAGTCCTCCTGATATCCCCCATATGTCACATGTCAGTCCTCCTGATATCCCCCATATGTCACATGTCAGTCCTCCTGATATCCCCCATATGTCACATGTCAGTCCTCCTGATATCCCCCATATGTCACATGTCAGTCCTCCTGATATACCCCATATGTTACATGTCAGTCCTCCTGATATCCCCCATATGTTACATGTCAGTCCTCCTGATATCCCCCATATGTCACATGTCAGTCCTCCTGATATCCCCCATATGTTACATGTCACATGTCAGTCCTCCTGATATCCCCCATATGTCACATGTCAGTCCTCCTGATATCCCCCATATGTTACATGTCAGTCCTCCTGATATCCCCCATATGTTACATGTCAGTCCTCCTGATATCCCCCATATGTTACATGTCAGTCCTCCTGATATCCCCCATATGTTACATGTCAGTCCTCCTGATATCCCCCATATGTCACATGTCAGTCCTCCTGATATCCCCCATATGTCACATGTCAGTCCTCCTGATATCCCCCATATGTTACATGTCAGTCCTCCTGATATCCCCCATATGTCACATGTCAGTCCTCCTGATATCCCCCATATGTTACATGTCAGTCCTCCTGATATCCCCCATATGTCTACATGTCAGTCCTCCTGATATCCCCCATATGTCACATGTCAGTCCTCCTGATATCCCCCATATGTCACATGTCAGTCCTCCTGATATCCCCCATATGTCACATGTCAGTCCTCCTGATATCCCCCATATGTCACATGTCAGTCCTCCTGATATCCCCCATATGTCACATGTCAGTCCTCCTGATATCCCCCATATGTCACATGTCAGTCCTCCTGATATCCCCCATATGTTACATGTCAGTCCTCCTGATATCCCCCATATGTCACATGTCAGTCCTCCTGATATCCCCCATATGTCACATGTCAGTCCTCCTGATATCCCCCATATGTCACATGTCAGTCCTCCTGATATCCCCCATATGTCACATGTCAGTCCTCCTGATATCCCCCATATGTCACATGTCAGTCCTCCTGATATCCCCCATATGTCACATGTCAGTCCTCCTGATATCCCATATGTTTCCGTCCTCCTGATATCCCCCATATGTCACATGTCAGTCCTCCTGATATCCCCCATATGTCACATGTCAGTCCTCCTGATATCCCCCATATGTCACATGTCAGTCCTCCTGATATCCCCCATATGTCACATGTCAGTCCTCCTGATATCCCCCATATGTCACATGTCAGTCCTCCTGATATCCCCCATATGTGCAGTCCTCCTGATATCCCCCATATGTCACATGTCAGTCCTCCTGATATCCCCCATATGTCACATGTCAGTCCTCCTGATATACCCCATATGTCACATGTCAGTCCTCCTGATATCCCCCATATGTTACATGTCAGTCCTCCTGATATACCCCATATGTTACATGTCAGTCCTCCTGATATACCCCATATGTTACATGTCAGTCCTCCTGATATCCCCCATATGTTACATGTCAGTCCTCCTGATATCCCCCATATGTCACATGTCAGTCCTCCTGATATCCCCCATATGTTACATGTCAGTCCTCCTGATATCCCCCATATGTTACATGTCAGTCCTCCTGATATCCCCCATATGTTACATGTCAGTCCTCCTGATATCCCCCATATGTCACATGTCAGTCCTCCTGATATCCCCCATATGTCACATGTCAGTCCTCCTGATATCCCCCATATGTCACATGTCAGTCCTCCTGATATCCCCCATATGTCACATGTCAGTCCTCCTGATATCCCCCATATGTCACATGTCAGTCCTCCTGATATCCCCCATATGTCACATGTCAGTCCTCCTGATATCCCCCATATGTCACATGTCAGTCCTCCTGATATCCCCCATATGTCACATGTCAGTCCTCCTGATATCCCCCATATGTCACATGTCAGTCCTCCTGATATCCCCCATATGTCATCCTGTTCCCATGTCAGTCCTCCTGATATCCCCATATGTTACATGTCAGTCCTCCTGATATCCCCCATATGTCACATGTCAGTCCTCCTGATATCCCCCATATGTTACATGTCAGTCCTCCTGATATCCCCCATATGTTACATGTCAGTCCTCCTGATATCCCCCATATGTCACATGTCAGTCCTCCTGATATCCCCCATATGTTACATGTCAGTCCTCCTGATATCCCCCATATGTCACATGTCAGTCCTCCTGATATCCCCCATATGTCACATGTCAGTCCTCCTGATATCCCCCATATGTCACATGTCAGTCCTCCTGATATCCCCCATATGTCACATGTCAGTCCTCCTGATATCCCCCATATGTTTTCACATGTCAGTCCTCCTGATATCCCCCATATGTCACATGTCAGTCCTCCTGATATCCCCCATATGTCACATGTCAGTCCTCCTGATATCCCCCATATGTCACATGTCAGTCCTCCTGATATCCCCCATATGTCACATGTCAGTCCTCCTGATATCCCCCATATGTCACATGTCAGTCCTCCTGATATCCCCCATATGTCACATGTCAGTCCTCCTGATATCCCCCATATGTCACATGTCAGTCCTCCTGATATCCCCCATATGTCACATGTCAGTCCTCCTGATATCCCCCATATGTTACATGTCAGTCCTCCTGATATCCCCCATATGTCACATGTCAGTCCTCCTGATATACCCCATATGTTACATGTCAGTCCTCCTGATATCCCCCATATGTTACATGTCAGTCCTCCTGATATCCCCCATATGTTACATGTCAGTCCTCCTGGTATCCCCCATATGTTACATGTCAGTCCTCCTGATATACCCCATATGTTACATGTCAGTCCTCCTGATATCCCCCATATGTCACATGTCAGTCCTCCTGATATCCCCCATATGTCACATGTCAGTCCTCCTGATATCCCCCATATGTCACATGTCAGTCCTCCTGATATCCCCCATATGTCACATGTCAGTCCTCCTGATATCCCCCATATGTCACATGTCAGTCCTCCTGATATCCCCCATATGTCACATGTCAGTCCTCCTGATATCCCCCATATGTCACATGTCAGTCCTCCTGATATCCCCCATATGTCACATGTCAGTCCTCCTGATATCCCCCATATTCACTGTCACATGTCAGTCCTCCTGATATCCCCCATATGTCACATGTCAGTCCTCCTGATATCCCCCATATGTCACATGTCAGTCCTCCTGATATCCCCCATATGTCACATGTCAGTCCTCCTGATATACCCCATATGTTACATGTCAGTCCTCCTGATATCCCCCATATGTTACATGTCAGTCCTCCTGATATCCCCCATATGTCACATGTCAGTCCTCCTGATATACCCCATATGTTACATGTCAGTCCTCCTGATATCCCCCATATGTCACATGTCAGTCCTCCTGATATCCCCATATGTTACATGTCAGTCCTCCTGATATCCCCCATATGTTACATGTCAGTCCTCCTGATATCCCCCATATGTTACATGTCAGTCCTCCTGATATACCCCATATGTTACATGTCAGTCCTCCTGATATCCCCCATATGTTCACATGTCAGTCCTCCTGATATCCCCCATATGTCACATGTCAGTCCTCCTGATATCCCCCATATGTCACATGTCAGTCCTCCTGATATCCCCCATATGTCACATGTCAGTCCTCCTGATATCCCCCATATGTCACATGTCAGTCCTCCTGATATCCCCCATATGTCACATGTCAGTCCTCCTGATATCCCCCATATGTCACATGTCAGTCCTCCTGATATCCCCCATATGTCACATGTCAGTCCTCCTGATATCCCCCATATGTCACATGTCAGTCCTCCTGATATCCCCCATATGTCACATGTCAGTCCTCCTGATATCCCCCATATGTTACATGTCAGTCCTCCTGATATCCCCCATATGTCACATGTCAGTCCTCCTGATATCCCCCATATGTTACATGTCAGTCCTCCTGATATCCCCCATATGTCACATGTCAGTCCTCCTGATATCCCCCATATGTCACCCCTGATACCCCCATATGTCACATGTCAGTCCTCCTGATATCCCCCATATGTCACATGTCAGTCCTCCTGATATCCCCCATATGTCACATGTCAGTCCTCCTGATATCCCCCATATGTCACATGTCAGTCCTCCTGATATCCCCCATATGTCACATGTCAGTCCTCCTGATATCCCCCATATGTCACATGTCAGTCCTCCTGATATCCCCCATATGTCACATGTCAGTCCTCCTGATATCCCCCATATGTCACATGTCAGTCCTCCTGATATCCCCCATATGTCACATGTCAGTCCTCCTGATATCCCCCATATGTCACATGTCAGTCCTCCTGATATCCCCCATATGTCACATGTCAGTCCTCCTGATATCCCCCATATGTCACATGTCAGTCCTCCTGATATCCCCCATATGTCACATGTCAGTCCTCTGATATCCCATATGTCACATGTCAGTCCTCCTGATATCCCCCATATGTCACATGTCAGTCCTCCTGATATCCCCCATATGTTACATGTCAGTCCTCCTGATATCCCCCATATGTCACATGTCAGTCCTCCTGATATCCCCCATATGTTACATGTCAGTCCTCCTGATATCCCCCATATGTTACATGTCAGTCCTCCTGATATCCCCCATATGTTACATGTCAGTCCTCCTGATATCCCCCATATGTTACATGTCAGTCCTCCTGATATCCCCCATATGTTACATGTCAGTCCTCCTGATATCCCCATATGTTACATGTCAGTCCTCCTGATATCCCCCATATGTTACATGTCAGTCCTCCTGATATCCCCCATATGTCACATGTCAGTCCTCCTGATATCCCCCATATGTCACATGTCAGTCCTCCTGATATCCCCCATATGTCACATGTCAGTCCTCCTGATATCCCCCATATGTCACATGTCAGTCCTCCTGATATCCCCCATATGTCACATGTCAGTCCTCCTGATATCCCCCATATGTCACATGTCAGTCCTCCTGATATCCCCCATATGTCACATGTCAGTCCTCCATGCCCTGATAGTCCCCCCATATGTCACATGTCAGTCCTCCTGATATCCCCCATATGTCACATGTCAGTCCTCCTGATATACCCCATATGTCACATGTCAGTCCTCCTGATATCCCCCATATGTCACATGTCAGTCCTCCTGATATCCCCCATATGTTACATGTCAGTCCTCCTGATATCCCCCATATGTCACATGTCAGTCCTCCTGATATACCCCATATGTTACATGTCAGTCCTCCTGATATCCCCCATATGTCACATGTCAGTCCTCCTGATATCCCCCATATGTTACATGTCAGTCCTCCTGATATCCCCCATATGTTACATGTCAGTCCTCCTGATATCCCCCATATGTTACATGTCAGTCCTCCTGATATCCCCCATATGTTACATGTCAGTCCTCCTGATATCCCCCATATGTCACATGTCAGTCCTCCTGATATCCCCCATATGTCACATGTCAGTCCTCCTGATATCCCCCATATGTCACATGTCAGTCCTCCTGATATCCCCCATATGTCACATGTCAGTCCTCCTGATATCCCCCATATGTCACATGTCAGTCCTCCTGATATCCCCCATATGTCACATGTCAGTCCTCCTGATATCCCCCATATGTCACATGTCAGTCCTCCTGATATCCCCCATATGTTACATGTCAGTCCTCCTGATATCCCCCATATGTCACATGTCAGTCCTCCTGATATCCCCCATATGTCACATGTCAGTCCTCCTGATATCCCCCATATGTCACATGTCAGTCCTCCTGATATCCCCCATATGTCACATGTCAGTCCTCCTGATATCCCCCATATGTCACATGTCAGTCCTCCTGATATCCCCCATATGTCACATGTCAGTCCTCCTGATATCCCCCATATGTCACATGTCAGTCCTCCTGATATCCCCCATATGTCACATGTCAGTCCTCCTGATATCCCCCATATGTCACATGTCAGTCCTCCTGATATCCCCCATATGTCACATGTCAGTCCTCCTGATATCCCCCATATGTCACATGTCAGTCCTCCTGATATCCCCCATATGTCACATGTCAGTCCTCCTGATATCCCCCATATGTCACATGTCAGTCCTCCTGATATCCCCCATATGTCACATGTCAGTCCTCCTGATATCCCCCATATGTCACATGTCAGTCCTCCTGATATCCCCCATATGTTACATGTCAGTCCTCCTGATATACCCCATATGTTACATGTCAGTCCTCCTGATATCCCCCATATGTCACATGTCAGTCCTCCTGATATCCCCCATATGTCACATGTCAGTCCTCCTGATATCCCCCATATGTCACATGTCAGTCCTCCTGATATCCCCCATATGTCACATGTCAGTCCTCCTGATATCCCCCATATGTCAGCTATATATGTCACATGTCAGTCCTCCTGATATCCCCCATATGTTACATGTCAGTCCTCCTGATATCCCCCATATGTCACATGTCAGTCCTCCTGATATACCCCATATGTTACATGTCAGTCCTCCTGATATCCCCCATATGTCACATGTCAGTCCTCCTGATATCCCCCATATGTCACATGTCAGTCCTCCTGATATCCCCCATATGTCACATGTCAGTCCTCCTGATATCCCCCATATGTCACATGTCAGTCCTCCTGATATCCCCCATATGTCACATGTCAGTCCTCCTGATATCCCCCATATGTTACATGTCAGTCCTCCTGATATCCCCCATATGTCACATGTCAGTCCTTTGTTATGTGTCCTTGATATCCCCCATATGTCACATGTCAGTCCTCCTGATATCCCCCATATGTCACATGTCAGTCCTCCTGATATCCCCCATATGTCACATGTCAGTCCTCCTGATATCCCCCATATGTTACATGTCAGTCCTCCTGATATCCCCCATATGTCACATGTCAGTCCTCCTGATATCCCCCATATGTTACATGTCAGTCCTCCTGATATCCCCCATATGTTACATGTCAGTCCTCCTGATATCCCCCATATGTTACATGTCAGTCCTCCTGATATCCCCCATATGTCACATGTCAGTCCTCCTGATATCCCCCATATGTTACATGTCAGTCCTCCTGATATCCCCCATATGTACATGTCAGTCCTCCTGATATCCCCCATATGTCACATGTCAGTCCTCCTGATATCCCCCATATGTCACATGTCAGTCCTCCTGATATCCCCCATATGTCACATGTCAGTCCTCCTGATATCCCCCATATGTCACATGTCAGTCCTCCTGATATCCCCCATATGTCACATGTCAGTCCTCCTGATATCCCCCATATGTCACATGTCAGTCCTCCTGATATCCCCCATATGTCACATGTCAGTCCTCCTGATATCCCCCATATGTTACATGTCAGTCCTCCTGATATCCCCCATATGTTACATGTCAGTCCTCCTGATATCCCCCATATGTTACATGTCAGTCCTCCTGATATACCCCATATGTTACATGTCAGTCCTCCTGATATACCCCCCCCATATGTTACATGTCAGTCCTCCTGATATCCCCCATATGTTACATGTCAGTCCTCCTGATATCCCCCATATGTTACATGTCAGTCCTCCTGATATCCCCCATATGTTACATGTCAGTCCTCCTGATATCCCCCATATGTTACATGTCAGTCCTCCTGATATCCCCATACTTGTTCACATGTCAGTCCTCCTGATATCCCCCATATGTCACATGTCAGTCCTCCTGATATCCCCCATATGTCACATGTCAGTCCTCCTGATATCCCCCATATGTCACATGTCAGTCCTCCTGATATCCCCCATATGTCACATGTCAGTCCTCCTGATATCCCCCATATGTCACATGTCAGTCCTCCTGATATCCCCCATATGTCACATGTCAGTCCTCCTGATATCCCCCATATGTCACATGTCAGTCCTCCTGATATCCCCATATGTCAATTCAGTCCTCCTGATATCCCCCATA
This sequence comes from Leptodactylus fallax, assembly GCA_947044405.1. Taxonomy (NCBI): domain Eukaryota; kingdom Metazoa; phylum Chordata; class Amphibia; order Anura; family Leptodactylidae; genus Leptodactylus; species Leptodactylus fallax. Next base: position 197,990 of record CAMRHE010000970.1, on the reverse strand, counting down.
TGTCACATGTCAGTCCTCCTGATATCCCCCATATGTTACATGTCAGTCCTCCTGATATCCCCCATATGTCACATGTCAGTCCTCCTGATATCCCCCATATGTCACATGTCAGTCCTCCTGATATCCCCCATATGTCACATGTCAGTCCTCCTGATATCCCCCATATGTCACATGTCAGTCCTCCTGATATCCCCCATATGTCACATGTCAGTCCTCCTGATATCCCCCATATGTTACATGTCAGTCCTCCTGATATCCCCCATATGTCACATGTCAGTCCTCCTGATATCCCCCATATGTCACATGTCAGTCCTCCTGATATCCCCCATTGTCTGTCATGTCAGTCCTCCTGATATCCCCCATATGTCACATGTCAGTCCTCCTGATATCCCCCATATGTCACATGTCAGTCCTCCTGATATCCCCCATATGTCACATGTCAGTCCTCCTGATATCCCCCATATGTCACATGTCAGTCCTCCTGATATCCCCCATATGTCACATGTCAGTCCTCCTGATATCCCCCATATGTCACATGTCAGTCCTCCTGATATCCCCCATTGATGTCAGTCCTCCTGATATCCCCCATATGTTACATGTCAGTCCTCCTGATATCCCCCATATGTTACATGTCAGTCCTCCTGATATCCCCCATATGTTACATGTCAGTCCTCCTGATATCCCCCATATGTTACATGTCAGTCCTCCTGATATCCCCCATATGTCACATGTCAGTCCTCCTGATATCCCCCATATGTTACATGTCAGTCCTCCTGATATCCCCCATATGTCACATGTCAGTCCTCCTGATATCCCCCATATGTCACATGTCAGTCCTCCTGATATCCCCCATATGTCACATGTCAGTCCTCCTGATATCCCCCATATGTCACATGTCAGTCCTCCTGATATCCCCCATATGTCACATGTCAGTCCTCCTGATATCCCCCATATGTCACATGTCAGTCCTCCTGATATCCCCCATATGTCACATGTCAGTCCTCCTGATATCCCCCATATGTCACATGTCAGTCCTCCTGATATCCCCCATATGTTACATGTCAGTCCTCCTGATATCCCCCATATGTCACATGTCAGTCCTCCTGATATACCCCATATGTTACATGTCAGTCCTCCTGATATCCCCCATATGTCACATGTCAGTCCTCCTGATATCCCCCATATGTCACATGTCAGTCCTCCTGATATCCCCCATATGTCTACATGTCAGTCCTCCTGATATCCCCCATATGTTACATGTCAGTCCTCCTGATATCCCCCATATGTCACATGTCAGTCCTCCTGATATCCCCCATATGTTACATGTCAGTCCTCCTGATATCCCCCATATGTCACATGTCAGTCCTCCTGATATCCCCCATATGTTACATGTCAGTCCTCCTGATATCCCCCATATGTCACATGTCAGTCCTCCTGATATCCCCCATATGTCACATGTCAGTCCTCCTGATATCCCCCATATGTCACATGTCAGTCCTCCTGATATCCCCCATATGTCACATGTCAGTCCTCCTGATATCCCCCATATGTTACATGTCAGTCCTCCTGATATCCCCCATATGTTACATGTCAGTCCTCCTGATATCCCCCATATGTTACATGTCAGTCCTCCTGATATCCCCCATATGTCACATGTCAGTCCTCCTGATATCCCCCATATGTCACATGTCAGTCCTCCTGATATCCCCCATATGTCACATGTCAGTCCTCCTGATATCCCCCATATGTCACATGTCAGTCCTCCTGATATCCCCCATATGTCACATGTCAGTCCTCCTGATATCCCCCATATGTCACATGTCAGTCCTCCTGATATCCCCCATATGTCACATGTCAGTCCTCCTGATATCCCCCATATGTCACATGTCAGTCCTCCTGATATCCCCCATATGTCACATGTCAGTCCTCCTGATATCCCCCATATGTCACATGTCAGTCCTCCTGATATCCCCCATATGTCACATGTCAGTCCTCCTGATATCCCCCATATGTCACATGTCAGTCCTCCTGATATCCCCCATATGTTACATGTCAGTCCTCCTGATATCCCCCATATGTCACATGTCAGTCCTCCTGATATCCCCCATATGTTACATGTCAGTCCTCCTGATATCCCCCATATGTTACATGTCAGTCCTCCTGATATCCCCCATATGTTACATGTCAGTCCTCCTGATATCCCCCATATGTCACATGTCAGTCCTCCTGATATCCCCCATATGTCACATGTCAGTCCTCCTGATATCCCCCATATGTTACATGTCAGTCCTCCTGATATCCCCCATATGTTACATGTCAGTCCTCCTGATATCCCCCATATGTCACATGTCAGTCCTCCTGATATCCCCCATATGTCACATGTCAGTCCTCCTGATATCCCCCATATGTCACATACAGTCAGTCCTCCTGATATCCCCCATATGTCACATGTCAGTCCTCCTGATATCCCCCATATGTCACATGTCAGTCCTCCTGATATCCCCCATATGTCACATGTCAGTCCTCCTGATATCCCCCATATGTCACATGTCAGTCCTCCTGATATCCCCCATATGTCACATGTCAGTCCTCCTGATATCCCCCATATGTCACATGTCAGTCCTCCTGATATCCCCCATATGTTACATGTCAGTCCTCCTGATATCCCCCATATGTCACATGTCAGTCCTCCTGATATACCCCATATGTCACATGTCAGTCCTCCTGATATCCCCCATATGTCACATGTCATTCCTCCTGATATCCCCCATATGTTACATGTCAGTCCTCCTGATATCCCCCATATGTCACATGTCAGTCCTCCTGATATCCCCCATATGTTACATGTCAGTCCTCCTGATATCCCCCATATGTTACATGTCAGTCCTCCTGATATCCCCCATATGTCACATGTCAGTCCTCCTGATATCCCCCATATGTCACATGTCAGTCCTCCTGATATCCCCCATATGTCACATGTCAGTCCTCCTGATATCCCCCATATGTCACATGTCAGTCCTCCTGATATCCCCCATATGTCACATGTCAGTCCTCCTGATATCCCCCATATGTCACATGTCAGTCCTCCTGATATCCCCCATATGTCACATGTCAGTCCTCCTGATATCCCCCATATGTCACATGTCAGTCCTCCTGATATCCCCCATATGTCACATGTCAGTCCTCCTGATATCCCCCATATGTCACATGTCAGTCCTCCTGATATCCCCTGATATACCCCATATGTTACATGTCAGTCCTCCTGATATCCCCCATATGTTACATGTCAGTCCTCCTGATATCCCCCATATGTTACATGTCAGTCCTCCTGATATCCCCCATATGTCACATGTCAGTCCTCCTGATATCCCCCATATGTTACATGTCAGTCCTCCTGATATCCCCCATATGTTACATGTCAGTCCTCCTGATATCCCCCATATGTTACATGTCAGTCCTCCTGTCCTCCTGATATCCCCCATATGTCACATGTCAGTCCTCCTGATATCCCCCATATGTCACATGTCAGTCCTCCTGATATCCCCCATATGTCACATGTCAGTCCTCCTGATATCCCCCATATGTCACATGTCAGTCCTCCTGATATCCCCCATATGTCACATGTCAGTCCTCCTGATATCCCCCATATGTCACATGTCAGTCCTCCTGATATCCCCCATATGTCACATGTCAGTCCTCCTGATATCCCCCATATGTCACATGTCAGTCCTCCTGATATCCCCCATATGTCACATGTCAGTCCTCCTGATATCCCCCATATGTCACATGTCAGTCCTCCTGATATCCCCCATATGTTCACTGTCAGTCCTCCTGATATCCCCCATATGTACATGTCAGTCCTCCTGATATCCCCCATATGTCACATGTCAGTCCTCCTGATATCCCCCATATGTTGTCACTGCGTCCTCCTGATATCCCCCATATGTCACATGTCAGTCCTCCTGATATCCCCCATATGTCACATGTCAGTCCTCCTGATATCCCCCATATGTCACATGTCAGTCCTCCTGATATCCCCCATATGTTACATGTCAGTCCTCCTGATATCCCCCATATGTCACATGTCAGTCCTCCTGATATCCCCCATATGTCACATGTCAGTCCTCCTGATATCCCCCATATGTCACATGTCAGTCCTCCTGATATCCCCCATATGTCACATGTCAGTCCTCCTGATATCCCCCATATGTCACATGTCAGTCCTCCTGATATCCCCCATATGTCACATGTCAGTCCTCCTGATATCCCCCATATGTTACACATGTCAGTCCTCCTGATATACCCCATATGTTACATGTCAGTCCTCCTGATATCCCCCATATGTCACATGTCAGTCCTCCTGATATCCCCCATATGTTACATGTCAGTCCTCCTGATATCCCCCATATGTCACATGTCAGTCCTCCTGATATCCCCCATATGTCACATGTCAGTCCTCCTGATATCCCCCATATGTCACATGTCAGTCCTCCTGATATCCCCCATATGTTACATGTCAGTCCTCCTGATATCCCCCATATGTCACATGTCAGTCCTCCTGATATCCCCCATATGTCACATGTCAGTCCTCCTGATATCCCCCATATGTCACATGTCAGTCCTCCTGATATCCCCCATATGTCACATGTCAGTCCTCCTGATATCCCCCATATGTCACATGTCAGTCCTCCTGATATCCCCCATATGTCACATGTCAGTCCTCCTGATATCCCCATATGTCACATGTCAGTCCTCCTGATATCCCCCATATGTCACATGTCAGTCCTCCTGATATCCCCCATATGTCACATGTCAGTCCTCCTGATATCCCCCATATGTCACATGTCAGTCCTCCTGATATCCCCCATATGTCACATGTCAGTCCTCCTGATATCCCCCATATGTCACATGTCAGTCCTCCTGATATACCCCATATGTTACATGTCAGTCCTCCTGATATCCCCCATATGTTACATGTCAGTCCTCCTGATATCCCCCATATGTCACATGTCAGTCCTCCTGATATACCCCATATGTTACATGTCAGTCCTCCTGATATCCCCCATATGTCACATGTCAGTCCTCCTGATATCCCCCATATGTTACATGTCAGTCCTCCTGATATCCCCCATATGTTACATGTCAGTCCTCCTGATATCCCCCATATGTTACATGTCAGTCCCTCCTGATATCCCCCATATGTTACATGTCAGTCCTCCTGATATACCCCATATGTTACATGTCAGTCCTCCTGATATCCCCCATATGTCACATGTCAGTCCTCCTGATATCCCCCATATGTCACATGTCAGTCCTCCTGATATCCCCCATATGTCACATGTCAGTCCTCCTGATATCCCCCATATGTCACATGTCAGTCCTCCTGATATCCCCCATATGTCACATGTCAGTCCTCCTGATATCCCCCATATGTCACATGTCAGTCCTCCTGATATCCCCCATATGTCACATGTCAGTCCTCCTGATATCCCCCATATGTCACATGTCAGTCCTCCTGATATCCCCCATATGTCACATGTCAGTCCTCCTGATATCCCCCATATGTTACATGTCAGCCCCTTCCCATTCCTGATATCCCCCATATGTCACATGTCAGTCCTCCTGATATCCCCCATATGTCACATGTCAGTCCTCCTGATATCCCCCATATGTCACATGTCAGTCCTCCTGATATCCCCCATATGTCACATGTCAGTCCTCCTGATATCCCCCATATGTTACATGTCAGTCCTCCTGATATCCCCCATATGTCACATGTCAGTCCTCCTGATATCCCCCATATGTCACATGTCAGTCCTCCTGATATCCCCCATATGTCACATGTCAGTCCTCCTGATATCCCCCATATGTCACATGTCAGTCCTCCTGATATCCCCCATATGTCACATGTCAGTCCTCCTGATATCCCCCATATGTCACATGTCAGTCCTCCTGATATCCCCATCATATGTTACATGTCAGTCCTCCTGATATCCCCCATATGTCACATGTCAGTCCTCCTGATATCCCCCATATGTTACATGTCAGTCCTCCTGATATCCCCCATATGTTACATGTCAGTCCTCCTGATATCCCCCATATGTCACATGTCAGTCCTCCTGATATCCCCCATATGTTACATGTCAGTCCTCCTGATATCCCCCATATGTCATTACATGTCAGTCCTCCTGATATCCCCCATATGTCACATGTCAGTCCTCCTGATATCCCCCATATGTCACATGTCAGTCCTCCTGATATCCCCCATATGTCACATGTCAGTCCTCCTGATATCCCCCATATGTCACATGTCAGTCCTCCTGATATCCCCCATATGTCACATGTCAGTCCTCCTGATATCCCCCATATGTCACATGTCAGTCCTCCTGATATCCCCCATATGTCACATGTCAGTCCTCCTGATATCCTTATTCCCCCATATGTCACATGTCAGTCCTCCTGATATCCCCCATATGTTACATGTCAGTCCTCCTGATATCCCCCATATGTCACATGTCAGTCCTCCTGATATCCCCCATATGTTACATGTCAGTCCTCCTGATATCCCCCATATGTCACATGTCAGTCCTCCTGATATCCCCCATATGTTCACATGTCAGTCCTCCTGATATCCCCCATATGTTACATGTCAGTCCTCCTGATATCCCCCATATGTCACATGTCAGTCCTCCTGATATCCCCCATATGTTACATGTCAGTCCTCCTGATATCCCCCATATGTTACATGTCAGTCCTCCTGATATCCCCCATATGTCACATGTCAGTCCTCCTGATATCCCCCATATGTTACATGTCAGTCCTCCTTGATATCCCCCATATGTCACATGTCAGTCCTCCTGATATCCCCCATATGTCACATGTCAGTCCTCCTGATATCCCCCATATGTCACATGTCAGTCCTCCTGATATCCCCCATATGTCACATGTCAGTCCTCCTGATATCACTATGTTACATGTCAGTCCTCCTGATATCCCCCATATGTCACATGTCAGTCCTCCTGATATCCCCCATATGTCACATGTCAGTCCTCCTGATATCCCCCATATGTCACATGTCAGTCCTCCTGATATCCCCCATATGTCACATGTCAGTCCTCCTGATATCCCCCATATGTCACATGTCAGTCCTCCTGATATACCCCCATATGTCACATGTCAGTCCTCCTGATATCCCCCATATGTCACATGTCACATGTCAGTCCTCCTGATATCCCCCATATGTCACATGTCAGTCCTCCTGATATCCCCCATATGTCACATGTCAGTCCTCCTGATATCCCCCATATGTCACATGTCAGTCCTCCTGATATCCCCCATATGTTACATGTCAGTCCTCCTGATATCCCCCATATGTCACATGTCAGTCCTCCTGATATCCCCCATATGTCACATGTCAGTCCTCCTGATATACCCCCATATGTCACATGTCAGTCCTCCTGATATCCCCCATATGTCACATGTCAGTCCTCCTGATATCCCCCATATGTCACATGTCAGTCCTCCTGATATCCCCCATATGTCACATGTCAGTCCTCCTGATATCCCCCATATGTCACATGTCAGTCCTCCTGATATCCCCCATATGTCACATGTCAGTCCTCCTGATATCCCCCATATGTCACATGTCAGTCCTCCTGATATCCCCCATATGTCACATGTCAGTCCTCCTGATATCCCCCATATGTCACATGTCAGTCCTCCTGATATCCCCCATATGTCACATGTCAGTCCTCCTGATATCCCCCATATGTCACATGTCAGTCCTCCTGATATCCCCCATATGTTACATGTCAGTCCTCCTGATATCCCCCATATGTCACATGTCAGTCCTCCTGATATCCCCCATATGTCACATGTCGCCTCCTGATTCCCTATGTTACATGTCAGTCCTCCTGATATCCCCCATATGTTCACATGTCAGTCCTCCTGATATCCCCCATATGTCACATGTCAGTCCTCCTGATATCCCCCATATGTTACATGTCAGTCCTCCTGATATCCCCCATATGTTACATGTCAGTCCTCCTGATATCCCCCATATGTTACATGTCAGTCCTCCTGATATCCCCCATATGTCACATGTCAGTCCTCCTGATATCCCCCATATGTTACATGTCAGTCCTCCTGATATCCCCCATATGTCACATGTCAGTCCTCCTGATATCCCCCATATGTCACATGTCAGTCCTCCTGATATCCCCCATATGTCACATGTCAGTCCTCCTGATATCCCCCATATGTCACATGTCAGTCCTCCTGATATCCCCCATATGTCACATGTCAGTCCTCCTGATATCCCCCATATGTTACATGTCAGTCCTCCTGATATACCCCCATATGTTACATGTCAGTCCTCCTGATATCCCCCATATGTCACATGTCAGTCCTCCTGATATCCCCCATATGTCACATGTCAGTCCTCCTGATATCCCCCATATGTCACCTATCCCCCATATGTCACATGTCAGTCCTCCTGATATCCCCCATATGTCACATGTCAGTCCTCCTGATATCCCCCATATGTTACATGTCAGTCCTCCTGATATCCTATACCCATATGTCACATGTCAGTCCTCCTGATATCCCCCATATGTCACATGTCAGTCCTCCTGATATCCCCCATATGTTACATGTCAGTCCTCCTGATATCCCCCATATGTCACATGTCAGTCCTCCTGATATCCCCCATATGTTACATGTCAGTCCTCCTGATATCCCCCATATGTCACATGTCAGTCCTCCTGATATCCCCCATATGTTCACATGTCAGTCCTCCTGATATCCCCCATATGTTACATGTCAGTCCTCCTGATATCCCCCATATGTCACATGTCAGTCCTCCTGATATCCCCCATATGTCACATGTCAGTCCTCCTGATATCCCCCATATGTCACATGTCAGTCCTCCTGATATCCCCCATATGTCACATGTCAGTCCTCCTGATATCCCCCATATGTCACATGTCAGTCCTCCTGATATCCCCCATATGTCACATGTCAGTCCTCCTGATATCCCCCATATGTCACATGTCAGTCCTCCTGATATCCCCCATATGTCACATGTCAGTCCTCCTGATATCCCCCATATGTCACATGTCAGTCCTCCTGATATCCCCCATAGTCACATGTCAGTCCTCCTGATATCCCCCATATGTCACATGTCAGTCCTCCTGATATCCCCCATATGTTACATGTCAGTCCTCCTGATATCCCCCATATGTCACATGTCAGTCCTCCTGATATCCCCCATATGTTACATGTCATTGTATAGTCCTCCTGATATCCCCCATATGTTACATGTCAGTCCTCCTGATATCCCCCATATGTTACATGTCAGTCCTCCTGATATCCCCCATATGTCACATGTCAGTCCTCCTGATATCCCCCATATGTCACATGTCAGTCCTCCTGATATCCCCCATATGTTACATGTCAGTCCTCCTGATATCCCCCATATGTCACATGTCAGTCCTCCTGATATCCCCCATATGTCACATGTCAGTCCTCCTGATATCCCCCATATGTCACATGTCAGTCCTCCTGATATCCCCCATATGTACTGTCAGTCCTCCTGATATCCCATAGTCACATGTCAGTCCTCCTGATATCCCCCATATGTCACATGTCAGTCCTCCTGATATCCCCCATATGTCACATGTCAGTCCTCCTGATATCCCCCATATGTCACATGTCAGTCCTCCTGATATCCCCCATATGTCACATGTCAGTCCTCCTGATATCCCCCATATGTTACATGTCAGTCCTCCTGATATCCCCCATATGTCACATGTCAGTCCTCCTGATATCCCCCATATGTTACATGTCAGTCCTCCTGATATCCCCCATATGTTACATGTCAGTCCTCCTGATATCCCCCATATGTTACATGTCAGTCCTCCTGATATCCCCCATATGTTACATGTCAGTCCTCCTGATATCCCCCATATGTTCATGCACATGTCAGTCCTCCTGATATCCCCCATATGTCACATGTCAGTCCTCCTGATATCCCCCATATGTCACATGTCAGTCCTCCTGATATCCCCCATATGTCACATGTCAGTCCTCCTGATATCCCCCATATGTCACATGTCAGTCCTCCTGATATCCCCCATATGTCACATGTCAGTCCTCCTGATATCCCCCATATGTCACATGTCAGTCCTCCTGATATCCCCCATATGTTACATGTCAGTCCTCCTGATTCCCCATATTCACATGTCAGTCCTCCTGATATCCCCCATATGTTACATGTCAGTCCTCCTGATATCCCCCATATGTCACATGTCAGTCCTCCTGATATCCCCCATATGTTCACATGTCAGTCCTCCTGATATCCCCCATATGTCACATGTCAGTCCTCCTGATATCCCCCATATGTCACATGTCAGTCCTCCTGATATCCCCCATATGTCACATGTCAGTCCTCCTGATATCCCCCATATGTCACATGTCAGTCCTCCTGATATCCCCCATATGTCACATGTCAGTCCTCCTGATATCCCCCATATGTCACATGTCAGTCCTCCTGATATCCCCCATATGTCACATGTCAGTCCTCCTGATATCCCCCATATGTCACATGTCAGTCCTCCTGATATCCCCCATATGTCACATGTCAGTCCTCCTGATATCCCCCATATGTTACATGTCAGTCCTCCTGATATCCCCCATATGTCACATGTCAGTCCTCCTGTTCCCCCTTGTTCATGTCAGTCCTCCTGATATCCCCCATATGTTACATGTCAGTCCTCCTGATATACCCCATATGTTACATGTCAGTCCTCCTGATATCCCCCATATGTCACATGTCAGTCCTCCTGATATCCCCCATATGTCACATGTCAGTCCTCCTGATATACCCCATATGTCACATGTCAGTCCTCCTGATATCCCCCATATGTCACATGTCAGTCCTCCTGATATCCCCCATATGTCACATGTCAGTCCTCCTGATATCCCCCATATGTCACATGTCAGTCCTCCTGATATCCCCCATATGTCACATGTCAGTCCTCCTGATATCCCCCATATGTCACATGTCAGTCCTCCTGATATCCCCCATATGTCACATGTCAGTCCTCCTGATATCCCCCATATGTCACATGTCAGTCCTCCTGATATCCCCCATATGTTACATGTCAGTCCTCCTGATATCCCCCATATGTCACATGTCAGTCCTCCTGATATCCCCCATATGTCTACATGTCAGTCCTCCTGATATCCCCCATATGTCACATCCTGATATCATTGTTCATGTCAGTCCTCCTGATATACCCCATATGTTACATGTCAGTCCTCCTGATATCCCCCATATGTCACATGTCAGTCCTCCTGATATCCCCCATATGTTACATGTCAGTCCTCCTGATATACCCCATATGTCACATGTCAGTCCTCCTGATATCCCCCATATGTTACATGTCAGTCCTCCTGATATCCCCCATATGTCACATGTCAGTCCTCCTGATATCCCCCATATGTCACATGTCAGTCCTCCTGATATCCCCCATATGTCACATGTCAGTCCTCCTGATATCCCCCATATGTCACATGTCAGTCCTCCTGATATCCCCCATATGTCACATGTCAGTCCTCCTGATATCCCCCATATGTCACATGTCAGTCCTCCTGATATACCCCATATGTCACATGTCAGTCCTCCTGATATCCCCCATATGTCACATGTCAGTCCTCCTGATATCCCCCATATGTCACATGTCAGTCCTCCTGATATCCCCCATATGTCACATGTCAGTCCTCCTGATATCCCCCATATGTCACATGTCAGTCCTCCTGATATCCCCCATATGTCACATGTCAGTCCTCCTGATATCCCCCATATGTCACATGTCAGTCCTCCTGATATCCCCCATATGTCACATGTCAGTCCTCCTGATATACCCCCATATGTTACATGTCAGTCCTCCTGATATCCCCCATATGTTACATGTCAGTCCTCCTGATATCCCCCATATGTTACATGTCAGTCCTCCTGATATCCCCCATATGTCACATGTCAGTCCTCCTGATATCCCCCATATGTTACATGTCAGTCCTCCTGATATCCCCCATATGTTACATGTCAGTCCTCCTGATATCCCCTGATGTCAGTCCTCCTGATATCCCCCATATGTTACATGTCAGTCCTCCTGATATCCCCCATATGTTACATGTCAGTCCTCCTGATATCCCCCATATGTTACATGTCAGTCCTCCTGATATCCCCCATATGTCACATGTCAGTCCTCCTGATATCCCCCATATGTCACATGTCAGTCCTCCTGATATCCCCCATATGTCACATGTCAGTCCTCCTGATATCCCCCATATGTCACATGTCAGTCCTCCTGATATCCCCCATATGTCACATGTCAGTCCTCCTGATATCCCCCATATGTCACATGTCAGTCCTCCTGATATCCCCCATATGTCACATGTCAGTCCTCCTGATATCCCCCATATGTCACATGTCAGTCCTCCTGATATCCCCCATATGTCACATGTCAGTCCTCCTGATATACCCCCCATATGTCACATGTCAGTCCTCCTGATATCCCCCATATGTTACATGTCAGTCCTCCTGATATCCCCCATATGTCACATGTCAGTCCTCCTGATATACCCCCATATGTTACATGTCAGTCCTCCTGATATCCCCCATATGTCACATGTCAGTCCTCCTGATATCCCCCATATGTTACATGTCAGTCCTCCTGATATCCCCCATATGTCACATGTCAGTCCTCCTGATATCCCCCATATGTCACATGTCAGTCCTCCTGATATCCCCCATATGTCACATGTCAGTCCTCCTGATATCCCCCATATGTCACATGTCAGTCCTCCTGATATCCCCCATATGTCACATGTCAGTCCTCCTGATATCCCCCATATGTCACATGTCAGTCCTCCTGATATCCCCCATATGTCACATGTCAGTCCTCCTGATATCCCCCATATGTCACATGTCAGTCCTCCTGATATCCCCCATATGTCACATGTCAGTCCTCCTGATATCCCCCATATGTCATACATGTCAGTCCTCCTGATATCCCCCATATGTTACATGTCAGTCCTCCTGATATCCCCCATATGTCACATGTCAGTCCTCCTGATATACCCCCATATGTCACATGTCAGTCCTCCTGATATCCCCCATATGTTACATGTCAGTCCTCCTGATATCCCCCATATGTTACATGTCAGTCCTCCTGATATCCCCCATATGTTACATGTCAGTCCTCCTGATATCCCCCATATGTTACATGTCAGTCCTCCTGATATCCCCCATATGTCACATGTCAGTCCTCCTGATATCCCCCATATGTCACATGTCAGTCCTCCTGATATCCCCCATATGTCACATGTCAGTCCTCCTGATATCCCCCATATGTCACATGTCAGTCCTCCTGATATCCCCCATATGTCACATGTCAGTCCTCCTGATATCCCCCATATGTCACATGTCAGTCCTCCTGATATCCCCCATATGTCACATGTCAGTCCTCCTGATATCCCCCATATGTCACATGTCAGTCCTCCTGATATCCCCCATATGTCACATGTCAGTCCTCCTGATATCCCCCATATGTCACATGTCAGTCCTCCTGATATCCCCCATATGTTCACTGTCAGTCCTCCTGATATACCCCATATGTTACATGTCAGTCCTCCTGATATCCCCCATATGTTACATGTCAGTCCTCCTGATATCCCCCATATGTCACATGTCAGTCCTCCTGATATCCCCCATATGTTACATGTCAGTCCTCCTGATATCCCCCATATGTCACATGTCAGTCCTCCTGATATCCCCCATATGTCACATGTCAGTCCTCCTGATATCCCCCATATGTCACATGTCAGTCCTCCTGATATCCCCCATATGTCACATGTCAGTCCTCCTGATATCCCCCATATGTCACATGTCAGTCCTCCTGATATCCCCCATATGTCACATGTCAGTCCTCCTGATATCCCCCATATGTCACATGTCAGTCCTCCTGATATCCCCCATATGTCACATGTCAGTCCTCCTGATATCCCCCATATGTTACATGTCAGTCCTCCTGATATCCCCCATATGTCACATGTCAGTCCTCCTGATATCCCCCATATGTCACATGTCAGTCCTCCTGATATCCCCCATATGTCACATGTCAGTCCTCCTGATATCCCCCATATGTCACATGTCAGTCCTCCTGATATCCCCCATATGTCACATGTCAGTCCTCCTGATATCCCCCATATGTCACATGTCAGTCCTCCTGATATCCCCCATATGTCACATGTCAGTCCTCCTGATATCCCCCATATGTCACATGTCAGTCCTCCTGATATCCCCCATATGTCACATGTCAGTCCTCCTGATATCCCCCATATGTCACATGTCAGTCCTCCTGATATCCCCCATATGTCACATGTCAGTCCTCCTGATATCCCCCATATGTCACATGTCAGTCCTCCTGATATCCCCCATATGTCACATGTCAGTCCTCCTGATATCCCCCATATGTTACATGTCAGTCCTCCTGATATCCCCCATATGTTACATGTCAGTCCTCCTGATATCCCCCATATGTTACATGTCAGTCCTCCTGATATCCCCCATATGTCACATGTCAGTCCTCCTGATATCCCCCATATGTTTGCGCCTCCTGATATCCCCCATATGTTACATGTCAGTCCTCCTGATATCCCCCATATGTTACATGTCAGTCCTCCTGATATACCCCATATGTTACATGTCAGTCCTCCTGATATCCCCCATATGTCACATGTCAGTCCTCCTGATATCCCCCATATGTCACATGTCAGTCCTCCTGATATCCCCCATATGTCACATGTCAGTCCTCCTGATATCCCCCATATGTCACATGTCAGTCCTCCTGATATCCCCCATATGTCACATGTCAGTCCTCCTGATATCCCCCATATGTCACATGTCAGTCCTCCTGATATCCCCCATATGTCACATGTCAGTCCTCCTGATATCCCCCATATGTCACATGTCAGTCCTCCTGATATCCCCCATATGTCACATGTCAGTCCTCCTGATATCCCCCATATGTCACATGTCAGTCCTCCTGATATACCCCATATGTTACATGTCAGTCCTCCTGATATACCCCATATGTTACATGTCAGTCCTCCTGATATACCCCATATGTTACATGTCAGTCCTCCTGATATCCCCCATATGTTACATGTCAGTCCTCCTGATATCCCCCATATGTCACATGTCAGTCCTCCTGATATCCCCCATATGTTACATGTCAGTCCTCCTGATATCCCCCATATGTTACATGTCAGTCCTCCTGATATCCCCCATATGTTACATGTCAGTCCTCCTGATATCCCCCATATGTTACATGTCAGTCCTCCTGATATCCCCCATATGTCACATGTCAGTCCTCCTGATATCCCCCATATGTCACATGTCAGTCCTCCTGATATCCCCCATATGTCACATGTCAGTCCTCCTGATATCCCCCATATGTCACATGTCAGTCCTCCTGATATCCCCCATATGTCACATGTCAGTCCTCCTGATATCCCCCATATGTCACATGTCAGTCCTCCTGATATCCCCCATATGTCACATGTCAGTCCTCCTGATATCCCCCATATGTTACATGTCAGTCCTCCTGATATCCCCCATATGTCACATGTCAGTCCTCCTGATATCCCCCATATGTTACATGTCAGTCCTCCTGATATCCCCCATATGTCACATGTCAGTCCTCCTGATATCCCCCATATGTTACATGTCAGTCCTCCTGATATCCCCCATATGTCACATGTCAGTCCTCCTGATATCCCCCATATGTCACATGTCAGTCCTCCTGATATCCCCCATATGTCACATGTCAGTCCTCCTGATATCCCCCATATGTCACATGTCAGTCCTCCTGATATCCCCCATATGTCATATTCACATGTCAGTCCTCCTGATATCCCCCATATGTCACATGTCAGTCCTCCTGATATCCCCCATATGTCACATGTCAGTCCTCCTGATATCCCCCATATGTCACATGTCAGTCCTCCTGATATCCCCCATATGTCACATGTCAGTCCTCCTGATATCCCCCATATGTCACATGTCAGTCCTCCTGATATCCCCCATATGTCACATGTCAGTCCTCCTGATATCCCCCATATGTCACATGTCAGTCCTCCTGATATCCCCCATATGTCACATGTCAGTCCTCCTGATATCCCCCATATGTCACATGTCAGTCCTCCTGATATCCCCCATATGTCACATGTCAGTCCTCCTGATATCCCCCATATGTCACATGTCAGTCCTCCTGATATCCCCCATATGTCACATGTCAGTCCTCCTGATATCCCCCATATGTCACATGTCAGTCCTCCTGATATCCCCCATATGTTACATGTCAGTCCTCCTGATATCCCCCATATGTCACATGTCAGTCCTCCTGATATCCCCCATATGTCACATGTCAGTCCTCCTGATATCCCCCATATGTCACATGTCAGTCCTCCTGATATCCCCCATATGTCACATGTCAGTCCTCCTGATATCCCCCATATTCCAAGTTACATGTCAGTCCTCCTGATATCCCCCCCCATATGTCACATGTCAGTCCTCCTGATATCCCCCATATGTCACATGTCAGTCCTCCTGATATCCCCCATATGTCACATGTCAGTCCTCCTGATATCCCCCATATGTCACATGTCAGTCCTCCTGATATCCCCCATATGTCACATGTCAGTCCTCCTGATATCCCCCATATGTTACATGTCAGTCCCTCCTGATATACCCCATATGTTACATGTCAGTCCTCCTGATATCCCCCATATGTCACATGTCAGTCCTCCTGATATCCCCCATATGTTACATGTCAGTCCTCCTGATATCCCCCATATGTTACATGTCAGTCCTCCTGATATCCCCCATATGTTACATGTCAGTCCTCCTGATATCCCCCATATGTCACATGTCAGTCCTCCTGATATCCCCCATATGTCACATGTCAGTCCTCCTGATATCCCCCATATGTCACATGTCAGTCCTCCTGATATCCCCCATATGTCACATGTCAGTCCTCCTGATATCCCCCATATGTCATCATGTCAGTCCTCCTTGATATCCCCCATATGTCACATGTCAGTCCTCCTGATATCCCCCATATGTCACATGTCAGTCCTCCTGATATCCCCCATATGTCACATGTCAGTCCTCCTGATATCCCCCATATGTCACATGTCAGTCCTCCTGATATCCCCCATATGTTACATGTCAGTCCTCCTGATATCCCCCATATGTCACATGTCAGTCCTCCTGATATCCCCCATATGTTACATGTCAGTCCTCCTGATATCCCCCATATGTCACATGTCAGTCCTCCTGATATCCCCCATATGTTACATGTCAGTCCTCCTGATATCCCCCATATGTCACATGTCAGTCCTCCTGATATCTATGTCACTTATGTCAGTCCTCCTGATATCCCCCATATGTCACATGTCAGTCCTCCTGATATCCCCCATATGTTACATGTCAGTCCTCCTGATATCCCCCATATGTCACATGTCAGTCCTCCTGATATCCCCCATATGTCACATGTCAGTCCTCCTGATATCCCCCATATGTCACATGTCAGTCCTCCTGATATCCCCCATATGTCACATGTCAGTCCTCCTGATATCCCCCATATGTCACATGTCAGTCCTCCTGATATCCCCCATATGTCACATGTCAGTCCTCCTGATATCCCCCATATGTCACATGTCAGTCCTCCTGATATCCCCCATATGTCACATGTCAGTCCTCCTGATATCCCCCATATGTCACATGTCAGTCCTCCTGATATCCCCCATATGTTACATGTCAGTCCTCCTGATATCCCCCATATGTCACATGTCAGTCCTCCTGATATCCCCCATATGTTACATGTCAGTCCTCCTGATATCCCCCATATGTCACATGTCAGTCCTCCTGATATCCCCCATATGTTACATGTCAGTCCTCCTGATATCCCCCATATGTTACATGTCAGTCCTCCTGATATCCCCCATATGTTACATGTCAGTCCTCCTGATATCCCCCATATGTTACATGTCAGTCCTCCTGATATCCCCCATATGTTACATGTCAGTCCTCCTGATATCCCCCATATGTCACATGTCAGTCAGTCCTCCTGATATCCCCCATATGTCACATGTCAGTCCTCCTGATATCCCCCATATGTCACATGTCAGTCCTCCTGATATCCCCCATATGTCACATGTCAGTCCTCCTGATATGCCTTCCCCCATATGTCACATGTCAGTCCTCCTGATATCCCCCATATGTCACATGTCAGTCCTCCTGATATCCCCCATATGTCACATGTCAGTCCTCCTGATATCCCCCATATGTCACATGTCAGTCCTCCTGATATCCCCCATATGTCACATGTCAGTCCTCCTGATATCCCCCATATGTCACATGTCAGTCCTCCTGATATCCCCCATATGTCACATGTCAGTCCTCCTGATATACCCCATATGTTACATGTCAGTCCTCCTGATATCCCCCATATGTTACATGTCAGTCCTCCTGATATACCCCATATGTTACATGTCAGTCCTCCTGGTATCCCCCATATGTCACATGTCAGTCCTCCTGATATCCCCCATATGTTACATGTCAGTCCTCCTGATATCCCCCATATGTTACATGTCAGTCCTCCTGATATCCCCCATATGTTACATGTCAGTCCTCCTGATATCCCCCATATGTTACATGTCAGTCCTCCTGATATCCCCCATATGTCACATGTCAGTCCTCCTGATATCCCCCATATGTCACATGTCAGTCCTCCTGATATCCCCCATATGTCACATGTCAGTCCTCCTGATATCCCCCATATGTCACATGTCAGTCCTCCTGATATCCCCCATATGTCACATGTCAGTCCTCCTGATATCCCCCATATGTCACATGTCAGTCCTCCTGATATCCCCCATATGTCACATGTCAGTCCTCCTGATATCCCCCATATGTTACATGTCAGTCCTCCTGATATCCCCCATATGTCACATGTCAGTCCTCCTGATATCCCCCATATGTTACATGTCAGTCCTCCTGATATCCCCCATATGTCACATGTCAGTCCTCCTGATATCCCCCATATGTCACATGTCAGTCCTCCTGATATCCCCCATATGTCACATGTCAGTCCTCCTGATATCCCCCATATGTCACATGTCAGTCCTCCTGATATCCCCCATATGTCACATGTCAGTCCTCCTGATATCCCCCATATGTCACATGTCAGTCCTCCTGATATCCCCCATATGTCACATGTCAGTCCTCCTGATATCCCCCATCATATGTCACATGTCAGTCCTCCTGATATCCCCCATATGTCACATGTCAGTCCTCCTGATATCCCCCATATGTCACATGTCAGTCCTCCTGATATCCCCCATATGTCACATGTCAGTCCTCCTGATATCCCCCATATGTCACATGTCAGTCCTCCTGATATCCCCCATATGTCACATGTCAGTCCTCCTGATATCCCCCATATGTCACATGTCAGTCCTCCTGATATCCCCCATATGTCACATGTCAGTCCTCCTGATATCCCCCATATGTCACATGTCAGTCCTCCTGATATCCCCCATATGTTACATGTCAGTCCTCCTGATATCCCCCATATGTCACATGTCAGTCCTCCTGATATCCCCCATATGTCACATGTCAGTCCTCCTGATATCCCCCATATGTTACATGTCAGTCCTCCTGATATCCCCCATATGTCACATGTCAGTCCTCCTGATATCCCCCATATGTCACATGTCAGTCCTCCTGATATCCCCCATATGTCACATGTCAGTCCTCCTGATATCCCCCATATGTTACATGTCAGTCCTCCTGATATCCCCCATATGTTACATGTCAGTCCTCCTGATATCCCCCATATGTCACATGTCAGTCCTCCTGATATCCCCCATATGTTACATGTCAGTCCTCCTGATATCCCCCATATGTCACATGTCAGTCCTCCTGATATCCCCCATATGTCACATGTCAGTCCTCCTGATATCCCCCATATGTCACATGTCAGTCCTCCTGATATCCCCCATATGTCACATGTCAGTCCTCCTGATATCCCCCATATGTCTGTCGTCCTCCTGATATCCCCCATATGTCACATGTCAGTCCTCCTGATATCCCCCATATGTCACATGTCAGTCCTCCTGATATCCCCCATATGTCACATGTCAGTCCTCCTGATATACCCCCATATGTCACATGTCAGTCCTCCTGATATCCCCCATATGTCACATGTCAGTCCTCCTGATATCCCCCATATGTCACATGTCAGTCCTCCTGATATCCCCCATATGTTACATGTCAGTCCCCCCTGATATCCCCCATATGTTACAATGTCAGTCCTCCTGATATCCCCCATATGTTCAATGTCAGTCCTCCTGATATCCCCCATATGTTACATGTCAGTCCTCCTGATATCCCCCATATGTTACATGTCAGTCCTCCTGATATCCCCCATATGTTACATGTCAGTCCTCCTGATATCCCCCATATGTTACATGTCAGTCCTCCTGATATCCCCCATATGTTACATGTCAGTCCTCCTGATATCCCCCATATGTTACATGTCAGTCCTCCTGATATCCCCCATATGTCACATGTCAGTCCTCCTGATATCCCCCATATGTCACATGTCAGTCCTCCTGATATCCCCCATATGTCACATGTCAGTCCTCCTGATATCCCCCATATGTCACATGTCAGTCCTCCTGATATCCCCCATATGTCACATGTCAGTCCTCCTGATATCCCCCATATGTCACATGTCAGTCCTCCTGATATCCCCCATATCTCCCCATATGTCACATGTCAGTCCTCCTGATATCCCCCATATGTTACATGTCAGTCCTCCTGATATCCCCCATATGTCACATGTCAGTCCTCCTGATATCCCCCATATGTCACATGTCAGTCCTCCTGATATCCCCCATATGTCACATGTCAGTCCTCCTGATATCCCCCATATGTTACATGTCAGTCCTCCTGATATCCCCCATATGTCACATGTCAGTCCTCCTGATATCCCCCATATGTTACATGTCAGTCCTCCTGATATCCCCCATATGTCACATGTCAGTCCTCCTGATATCCCCCATATGTCACATGTCAGTCCTCCTGATATCCCCCATATGTCACATGTCAGTCCTCCTGATATCCCCCATATGTCTGTCAGTCCTCCTGATATCCCCCATATGTCACATGTCAGTCCTCCTGATATCCCCCATATGTTACATGTCAGTCCTCCTGATATCCCCCATATGTCACATGTCAGTCCTCCTGATATCCCCCATATGTCACATGTCAGTCCTCCTGATATCCCCCATATGTCACATGTCAGTCCTCCTGATATCCCCCATATGTCACATGTCAGTCCTCCTGATATCCCCCATATGTCACATGTCAGTCCTCTCCTGATATCCCCCATATGTCACATGTCAGTCCTCCTGATATCCCCCATATGTCACATGTCAGTCCTCCTGATATCCCCCATATGTCACATGTCAGTCCTCCTGATATCCCCCATATGTCACATGTCAGTCCTCCTGATATCCCCCATATGTTACATGTCAGTCCTCCTGATATCCCCCATATGTTACATGTCAGTCCTCCTGATATCCCCCATATGTTACATGTCAGTCCTCCTGATATACCCCATATGTTACATGTCAGTCCTCCTGATATACCCCATATGTTACATGTCAGTCCTCCTGATATCCCCCATATGTCACATGTCAGTCCTCCTGATATCCCCCATATGTCACATGTCAGTCCTCCTGATATCCCCCATATGTCACATGTCAGTCCTCCTGATATCCCCCATATGTCACATGTCAGTCCTCCTGATATCCCCCATATGTCACATGTCAGTCCTCCTGATATCCCCCATATGTCACATGTCAGTCCTCCTGATATCCCCCATATGTCACATGTCAGTCCTCCTGATATCCCCCATATGTCACATGTCAGTCCTCCTGATATCCCCCATATGTCACATGTCAGTCCTCCTGATATCCCCCATATGTCACATGTCAGTCCTCCTGATATCCCCCATATGTCACATGTCAGTCCTCCTGATATCCCCCATATGTCACATGTCAGTCCTCCTGATATCCCCCATATGTTACATGTCAGTCCTCCTGATATCCCCCATATGTCACATGTCAGTCCTCCTGATATCCCCCATATGTCATTCTATTCATGTCAGTCCTCCTGATATCCCCCATATGTCACATGTCAGTCCTCCTGATATCCCCCATATGTTACATGTCAGTCCTCCTGATATCCCCCATATGTTACATGTCAGTCCTCCTGATATCCCCCATATGTCACATGTCAGTCCTCCTGATATCCCCCATATGTCACATGTCAGTCCTCCTGATATCCCCCATATGTCACATGTCAGTCCTCCTGATATCCCCCATATGTCACATGTCAGTCCTCCTGATATCCCCCATATGTCACATGTCAGTCCTCCTGATATCCCCCATATGTCACATGTCAGTCCTCCTGATATCCCCCATATGTCACATGTCAGTCCTCCTTGATATCCCCCATATGTCACATGTCAGTCCTCCTGATATCCCCCATATGTCACATGTCAGTCCTCCTGATATCCCCCATATGTTACATGTCAGTCCTCCTGATATCCCCCATATGTCACATGTCAGTCCTCCTGATATCCCCCATATGTTACATGTCAGTCCTCCTGATATCCCCCATATGTTACATGTCAGTCCTCCTGATATCCCCCATATGTCACATGTCAGTCCTCCTGATATACCCCATATGTTACATGTCAGTCCTCCTGATATCCCCCATATGTTACATGTCAGTCCTCCTGATATCCCCCATATGTCACATGTCAGTCCTCCTGATATCCCCCATATGTCACATGTCAGTCCTCCTGATATCCCCCATATGTCACATGTCAGTCCTCCTGATATCCCCCATATGTCACATGTCAGTCCTCCTGATATCCCCCATATGTCACATGTCAGTCCTCCTGATATCCCCCATATGTCACATGTCAGTCCTCCTGATATCCCCCATATGTCACATGTCAGTCCTCCTGATATCCCCCATATGTCACATGTCAGTCCTCCTGATATCCCCCATATGTCACATGTCAGTCCTCCTGATATCCCCCATATGTCACATGTCAGTCCTCCTGATATCCCCCATATGTCACATGTCAGTCCTCCTGATATCCCCCATATGTCACATGTCAGTCCTCCTGATATCCCCCATATGTCACATGTCAGTCCTCCTGATATCCCCCATATGTTACATGTCAGTCCTCCTGATATCCCCCATATGTCACATGTCAGTCCTCCTGATATCCCCCATATGTTACATGTCAGTCCTCCTGATATCCCCCATATGTCACATGTCAGTCCTCCTGATATCCCCCATATGTTACACATGTCAGTCCTCCTGATATCCCCCATATGTTACATGTCAGTCCTCCTGATATCCCCCATATGTTACATGTCAGTCCTCCTGATATCCCCCATATGTCACATTGTCAGTCACTCCTGATATCCCCCATATGTTACATGTCAGTCCTCCTGATATCCCCCATATGTCACATGTCAGTCCTCCTGATATCCCCCATATGTCACATGTCAGTCCTCCTGATATCCCCCATATGTCACATGTCAGTCCTCCTGATATCCCCCATATGTCACATGTCAGTCCTCCTGATATCCCCCATATGTCACATGTCAGTCCTCCTGATATCCCCCATATGTCACATGTCAGTCCTCCTGATATCCCCCATATGTCACATGTCAGTCCTCCTGATATCCCCCATATGTCACATGTCAGTCCTCCTGATATCCCCCATATGTCACATGTCAGTCCTCCTGATATCCCCCATATGTCACATGTCAGTCCTCCTGATTTTGATATCCCCATATGTCACATGTCAGTCCTCCTGATATCCCCCATATGTTACATGTCAGTCCTCCTGATATCCCCCATATGTTACATGTCAGTCCTCCTGATATCCCCCATATGTTACATGTCAGTCCTCCTGATATCCCCCATATGTTACATGTCAGTCTCTCCTGATATACCCCCATATGTTACATGTCAGTCCTCCTGATATCCCCCATATGTTACATGTCAGTCCTCCTGATATCCCCCATATGTTACATGTCAGTCCTCCTGATATCCCCCATATGTCACATGTCAGTCCTCCTGATATCCCCCATATGTCACATGTCAGTCCTCCTGATATCCCCCATATGTCACATGTCAGTCCTCCTGATATCCCCCATATGTCACATGTCAGTCCTCCTGATATCCCCCATATGTCACATGTCAGTCCTCCTGATATCCCCCATATGTCACATGTCAGTCCTCCTGATATCCCCCATATGTCACATGTCAGTCCTCCTGATATCCCCCATATGTCACATGTCAGTCCTCCTGATATACCCCATATGTTACATGTCAGTCCTCCTGATATCCCCCATATGTCACATGTCAGTCCTCCTGATATCCCCCATATGTCACATGTCAGTCCTCCTGATATCCCCCATATGTCACATGTCAGTCCTCCTGATATCCCCCATATGTCACATGTCAGTCCTCCTGATATCCCCCATATGTCACATGTCAGTCCTCCTGATATCCCCCATATGTCACATGTCAGTCCTCCTGATATCCCCCATATGTCACATGTCAGTCCTCCTGATATCCCCCATATGTCACATGTCAGTCCTCCTGATATCCCCCATATGTCACATGTCAGTCCTCCTGATATCCCCCATATGTCACATGTCAGTCCTCCTGATATCCCATATGTCACATGTCAGTCCTCCTGATATCCCCCATATGTCACATGTCAGTCCTCCTGATATCCCCCATATGTCACATGTCAGTCCTCCTGATATCCCCCATATGTCACATGTCAGTCCTCCTGATATCCCCCATATGTCACATGTCAGTCCTCCTGATATCCCCCATATGTTACATGTCAGTCCTCCTGATATCCCCCATATGTTACATGTCAGTCCTCCTGATATCCCCCATATGTCACATGTCAGTCCTCCTGATATCCCCCATATGTCACATGTCAGTCCTCCTGATATCCCCCATATGTCACCGCCTCCTTATCCCCCATATGTCACATGTCGTCCTCCTGATATCCCCCATATGTCACATGTCAGTCCTCCTGATATCCCCCATATGTCACATGTCAGTCCTCCTGATATCCCCCATATGTCACATGTCAGTCCTCCTGATATCCCCCATATGTCACATGTCAGTCCTCCTGATATCCCCCATATGTCACATGTCAGTCCTCCTGATATCCCCCATATGTCACATGTCAGTCCTCCTGATATCCCCCATATGTTACATGTCAGTCCTCCTGATATCCCCCATATGTCACATGTCAGTCCTCCTGATATCCCCCATATGTCACATGTCAGTCCTCCTGATATCCCCCATATGTCACATGTCAGTCCTCCTGATATCCCCCATATGCATGTCTCCTCCTGATATCCCCCATATGTCACATGTCAGTCCTCCTGATATCCCCCATTTCATCTCCCTGCCATATGTCACATGTCAGTCCTCCTGATATCCCCCATATGTTACATGTCAGTCCTCCTGATATCCCCCATATGTCACATGTCAGTCCTCCTGATATCCCCCATTATATGTCACATGTCAGTCCTCCTGATATCCCCCATATGTCACATGTCAGTCCTCCTGATATCCCCCATATGTCACATGTCAGTCCTCCTGATATCCCCCATATGTCACATGTCAGTCCTCCTGATATCCCCCATATGTTACATGTCAGTCCTCCTGATATCCCCCATATGTTACATGTCAGTCCTCCTGATATCCCCCATATGTTACATGTCAGTCCTCCTGATATCCCCCATATGTTACATGTCAGTCCTCCTGATATCCCCCATATGTCACATGTCAGTCCTCCTGATATCCCCCATATGTTACATGTCAGTCCTCCTGATATCCCCCATATGTCACATGTCAGTCCTCCTGATATCCCCCATATGTCACATGTCAGTCCTCCTGATATCCCCCATATGTCACATGTCAGTCCTCCTGATATCCCCCATATGTCACATGTCAGTCCTCCTGATATCCCCCATATGTCACATGTCAGTCCTCCTGATATCCCCCATATGTCACATGTCAGTCCTCCTGATATCCCCCATATGTTACATGTCAGTCCTCCTGATATCCCCCATATGTCACATGTCAGTCCTCCTGATATCCCCCATATGTTACATGTCAGTCCTCCTGATATCCCCCATATGTTACATGTCAGTCCTCCTGATATCCCCCATATGTTACATGTCAGTCCTCCTGATATCCCCCATATGTCACATGTCAGTCCTCCTGATATCCCCCATATGTCACATGTCAGTCCTCCTGATATCCCCCATATGTCACATGTCAGTCCTCCTGATATCCCCCATATGTCACATGTCAGTCCTCCTGATATCCCCCATATGTCACATGTCAGTCCTCCTGATATCCCCCATATGTCACATGTCAGTCCTCCTGATATCCCCCATATGTCACATGTCAGTCCTCCTGATATCCCCCATATGTCAATGTCAGTCCTCCTGATATCCCCCATATGTCACATGTCAGTCCTCCTGATATCCCCCATATGTCACATGTCAGTCCTCCTGATATCCCCCATATGTCACATGTCAGTCCTCCTGATATCCCCCATATGTCACATGTCAGTCCTCCTGATATCCCCCATATGTCACATGTCAGTCCTTTCCATATGTCCTTCATCCTCTGATATCCCCCATATGTCACATGTCAGTCCTCCTGATATCCCCCATATGTCACATGTCAGTCCTCCTGATATCCCCCATATGTTACATGTCAGTCCTCCTGATATCCCCCATATGTCACATGTCAGTCCTCCTGATATCCCCCATATGTCACATGTCAGTCCTCCTGATATCCCCCATATGTCACATGTCAGTCCTCCTGATATCCCCCATATGTCACATGTCAGTCCTCCTGATATCCATATGTCACATGTCAGTCCTCCTGATATCCCCCATATGTTACATGTCAGTCCTCCTGATATCCCCCATATGTCACATGTCAGTCCTCCTGATATCCCCCATATGTTACATGTCAGTCCTCCTGATATCCCCCATATGTCACATGTCAGTCCTCCTGATATCCCCCATATGTCACATGTCAGTCCTCCTGATATCCCCCATATGTCACATGTCAGTCCTCCTGATATCCCCCATATGTCACATGTCAGTCCTCCTGATATCCCCCATATGTCACATGTCAGTCCTCCTGATATCCCCCATATGTCACGTCTCCCCCTGTTTGTCACATGTCAGTCCTCCTGATATCCCCCATATGTCACATGTCAGTCCTCCTGATATCCCCCATATGTCACATGTCAGTCCTCCTGATATCCCCCATATGTCACATGTCAGTCCTCCTGATATACCCCATATGTTACATGTCAGTCCTCCTGATATCCCCCATATGTTACATGTCAGTCCCCTGTATCCCCATATGTTACATGTCAGTCCTCCTGATATATCCCATATGTCATGTCAGTCCTCCTGATATCCCCCATATGTTACATGTCAGTCCTCCTGATATCCCCCATATGTCACATGTCAGTCCTCCTGATATCCCCCATATGTCACATGTCAGTCCTCCTGATATCCCCCATATGTTACATGTCAGTCCTCCTGATATCCCCCATATGTTACATGTCAGTCCTCCTGATATCCCCCATATGTTACATGTCAGTCCTCCTGATATCCCCCATATGTCACATGTCAGTCCTCCTGATATCCCCCATATGTCACATGTCAGTCCTCCTGATATCCCCCATATGTCACATGTCAGTCCTCCTGATATCCCCCATATGTCACATGTCAGTCCTCCTGATATCCCCCATATGTCACATGTCAGTCCTCCTGATATCCCCCATATGTCACATGTCAGTCCTCCTGATATCCCCCATATGTCACATGTCAGTCCTCCTGATATCCCCCATATGTTACATGTCAGTCCTCCTGATATCCCCCATATGTCACATGTCAGTCCTCCTGATATCCCCCATATGTTACATGTCAGTCCTCCTGATATCCCCCATATGTCACATGTCAGTCCTCCTGATATACCCCCATATGTCACATGTCAGTCCTCCTGATATCCCCCATATGTCACATGTCAGTCCTCCTGATATCCCCCATATGTCACATGTCAGTCCTCCTGATATCCCCCATATGTCACATGTCAGTCCTCCTGATATCCCCCATATGTCACATGTCAGTCCTCCTGATATCCCCCATATGTCACATGTCAGTCCTCCTGATATCCCCCATATGTCACATGTCAGTCCTCCTGATATCCCCCATATGTCACATGTCAGTCCTCCTGATATCCCCCATATGTTACATGTCAGTCCTCCTGATATCCCCCATATGTTACATGTCAGTCCTCCTGATATCCCCCATATGTCACATGTCAGTCCTCCTGATATCCCCCATATGTTACATGTCAGTCCTCCTGATATCCCCCATATGTTCACATGTCAGTCCTCCTGATATCCCCCATATGTCACATGTCAGTCCTCCTGATATCCCCCATATGTCACATGTCAGTCCTCCTGATATCCCCCATATGTCACATGTCAGTCCTCCTGATATCCCCCATATGTCACATGTCAGTCCTCCTGATATCCCCCATATGTTACATGTCAGTCCTCCTGATATCCCCCATATGTTACATGTCAGTCCTCCTGATATCCCCCATATGTCACATGTCAGTCCTCCTGATATCCCCCATATGTTCACATGTCAGTCCTCCTGATATCCCCCATATGTCACATGTCAGTCCTCCTGATATCCCCCATATGTCACATGTCAGTCCTCCTGATATCCCCCATATGTCACATGTCAGTCCTCCTGATATCCCCCATATGTTACAATGTCAGTCCTCCTGATATCCCCCATATACTGTCGTCCTCCTGATATTAGTCACATGTCAGTCCTCCTGATATCCCCCATATGTTACATGTCAGTCCTCCTGATATCCCCCATATGTTACATGTCAGTCCTCCTGATATCCCCCATATGTTACATGTCAGTCCTCCTGATATCCCCCATATGTCACATGTCAGTCTCTCCTGATATCCCCCATATGTCACATGTCAGTCCTCCTGATATGCCCCCATTGCCATGTCAGTCCTCCTGATATCCCCATATGTCACATGTCAGTCCTCCTGATATCCCCCATATGTCACATGTCAGTCCTCCTGATATCCCCCATATGTCACATGTCAGTCCTCCTGATATCCCCCATATGTCACATGTCAGTCCTCCTGATATCCCCCATATGTCACATGTCAGTCCTCCTGATATCCCCCATATGTCACATGTCAGTCCTCCTGATATCCCCCATATGTCACATGTCAGTCCTCCTGATATCCCCCATATGTCACATGTCAGTCCTCCTGATATCCCCCATATGTCACATGTCAGTCCTCCTGATATCCCCCATATGTCACATGTCAGTCCTCCTGATATCCCCCATATGTCACATGTCAGTCCTCCTGATATCCCCCATATGTCACATGTCAGTCCTCCTGATATCCCCCATATGTCACATGTCAGTCCTCCTGATATCCCCCATATGTCACATGTCAGTCCTCCTGATATCCCCCATATGTCACATGTCAGTCCTCCTGATATCCCCCATATGTCACATGTCAGTCCTCCTGATATCCCCCATATGTCACATGTCAGTCCTCCTGATATCCCCCATATGTCACATGTCAGTCCTCCTGATATCCCCCATATGTTACATGTCAGTCCTCCTGATATCCCCCATATGTCATCACCCTGTCATGTCAGTCCTCTCCTGATATCCCCCATATGTCACATGTCAGTCCTCCTGATATCCCCCATATGTCACATGTCAGTCCTCCTGATATCCCCCATATGTTACATGTCAGTCCTCCTGATATCCCCCATATGTTACATGTCAGTCCTCCTGATATACCCCCATATGTCACATGTCAGTCCTCCTGATATCCCCCATATGTCACATGTCAGTCCTCCTGATATCCCCCATATGTCACATGTCAGTCCTCCTGATATCCCCCATATGTCACATGTCAGTCCTCCTGATATCCCCCATATGTCACATGTCAGTCCTCCTGATATCCCCCATATGTCACATGTCAGTCCTCCTGATATCCTTTGTCAGCCTCTGATATCCCCCATATGTCACATGTCAGTCCTCCTGATATCCCCCATATGTCACATGTCAGTCCTCCTGATATCCCCCATATGTTACATGTCAGTCCTCCTGATATCCCCCATATGTTACATGTCAGTCCTCCTGATATCCCCCATATGTCACATGTCAGTCCTCCTGATATCCTATATGTCACATGTCGTCCTCCTGATATCCCCCATATGTCACATGTCAGTCCTCCTGATATCCCCCATATGTCACATGTCAGTCCTCCTGATATCCCCCATATGTTACATGTCAGTCCTCCTGATATCCCCCATATGTCACATGTCAGTCCTCCTGATATCCCCCATATGTCACATGTCAGTCCTCCTGATATCCCCCATATGTCACATGTCAGTCCTCCTGATATCCCCCATATGTCACATGTCAGTCCTCCTGATATCCCCCATATGTCACATGTCAGTCCTCCTGATATCCCCCATATGTCACATGTCAGTCCTCCTGATATCCCCCATATGTCACATGTCAGTCCTCCTGATATCCCCCATATGTCACATGTCAGTCCTCCTGATATCCCCCATATGTCACATGTCAGTCCTCCTGATATCCCCCATATGTCACATGTCAGTCCTTCCTGATATCCCCCATATGTCACATGTCAGTCCTCCTGATATCCCCCATATGTTACATGTCAGTCCTCCTGATATCCCCCATATGTTACATGTCAGTCCTCCTGATATACCCCATATGTTACATGTCAGTCCTCCTGATATCCCCCATATGTTACATGTCAGTCCTCCTGATATCCCCCATATGTCACATGTCAGTCCTCCTGATATCCCCCATATGTCACATGTCAGTCCTCCTGATATCCCCCATATGTCACATGTCAGTCCTCCTGATATCCCCCATATGTCACATGTCAGTCCTCCTGATATCCCCGCATATGTCACATGTCAGTCCTCCTGATATCCCCCATTTCTTCTCCTCCTGTTCCCCCATATGTCACATGTCAGTCCTCCTGATATCCCCCATATGTCACATGTCAGTCCTCCTGATATCCCCCATATGTCACATGTCAGTCCTCCTGATATACCCCATATGTCACATGTCAGTCCTCCTGATATCCCCCATATGTTACATGTCAGTCCTCCTGATATACCCCATATGTTACATGTCAGTCCTCCTGATATCCCCCATATGTTACATGTCAGTCCTCCTGATATCCCCCATATGTCACATGTCAGTCCTCCTGATATCCCCCATATGTCACATGTCAGTCCTCCTGATATCCCCCATATGTTACATGTCAGTCCTCCTGATATCCCCCATATGTTACATGTCAGTCCTCCTGATATCCCCCATATGTTACATGTCAGTCCTCCTGATATCCCCCATATGTTACATGTCAGTCCTCCTGATATCCCCCATATGTCACATGTCAGTCCTCCTGATATCCTTTCCCCCATATGTTACATGTCAGTCCATCCTGATATACCCCATATGTTACATGTCAGTCCTCCTGATATCCCCCATATGTTACATGTCAGTCCTCCTGATATCCCCCATATGTTTTACATGTCAGTCCTCCTGATATCCCCCATATGTTACATGTCAGTCCTCCTGATATCCCCCATATGTTACATGTCAGTCCTCCTGATATCCCCCATATGTCACATGTCAGTCCTCCTGATATCCCCCATATGTCACATGTCAGTCCTCCTGATATCCCCCATATGTCACATGTCAGTCCTCCTGATATCCCCCATATGTCACATGTCAGTCCTCCTGATATCCCCCATATGTCACATGTCAGTCCTCCTGATATCCCCCATATGTCACATGTCAGTCCTCCTGATATCCCCCATATGTCACATGTCAGTCCTCCTGATATCCCCCATATGTCACATGTCAGTCCTCCTGATATCCCCCATATGTCACATGTCAGTCCTCCTGATATCCCCCATATGTTACATGTCAGTCCTCCTGATATCCCCCATATGTTACATGTCAGTCCTCCTGATATCCCCCATATGTTACATGTCAGTCCTCCTGATATCCCCCATATGTCACATGTCAGTCCTCCTGATATCCCCCATATGTCACATGTCAGTCCTCCTGATATCCCCCATATGTCACATGTCAGTCCTCCTGATATCCCCCATATGTCACATGTCAGTCCTCCTGATATCCCCCATATGTCACATGTCAGTCCTCCTGATATCCCCCATATGTCACATGTCAGTCCTCCTGATATCCCCCATATGTCACATGTCAGTCCTCCTGATATCCCCCATATGTCACATGTCAGTCCTCCTGATATCCCCCATATGTCACATGTCAGTCCTCCTGATATCCCCCATATGTCACATGTCAGTCCTCCTGATATCCCCCATATGTCACATGTCAGTCCTCCTGATATCCCCCATATGTCACATGTCAGTCCTCCTGATATCCCCCATATGTCACATGTCAGTCCTCCTGATATCCCCATTTCCTATGTGTTTACATGTCAGTCCTCCTGATATCCCCCATATGTCACATGTCAGTCCTCCTGATATCCCCCATATGTCACATGTCAGTCCTCCTGATATCCCCCATATGTTACATGTCAGTCCTCCTGATATACCCCATATGTTACATGTCAGTCCTCCTGATATCCCCCATATGTCACATGTCAGTCCTCCTGATATCCCCCATATGTCACATGTCAGTCCTCCTGATATCCCCCATATGTTACATGTCAGTCCTCCTGATATCCCCCATATGTTACATGTCAGTCCTCCTGATATCCCCCATATGTCACATGTCAGTCCCCTCCTGTTCCATATGTCACATGTCAGTCCTCCTGATATCCCCCATATGTCACATGTCAGTCCTCCTGATATCCCCCATATGTCACATGTCAGTCCTCCTGATATCCCCCATATGTTACATGTCAGTCCTCCTGATATCCCCCATATGTCACATGTCAGTCCTCCTGATATCCCCCATATGTCACATGTCAGTCCTCCTGATATCCCCCATATGTCACATGTCAGTCCTCCTGATATCCCCCATATGTCACATGTCAGTCCTCCTGATATCCCCCATATGTCACATGTCAGTCCTCCTGATATCCCCCATATGTCACATGTCAGTCCTCCTGATATACCCCATATGTCACATGTCAGTCCTCCTGATATCCCCCATATGTCACATGTCAGTCCTCCTGATATCCACCCCATATGTCACATTCGTCCTCCTGATATCCCCCATATGTCACATGTCAGTCCTCCTGATATCCCCCATATGTCACATGTCAGTCCTCCTGATATACCCCATATGTCACATGTCAGTCCTCCTGATATCCCCCATATGTCACATGTCAGTCCTCCTGATATCCCCCATATGTTACATGTTAGTCCACCTGATATACCCCATATGTCACATGTCAGTCCTCCTGATATCCCCCATATGTCACATGTCAGTCCTCCTGATATACCCCATATGTCACATGTCAGTCCTCCTGATATACCCCATATGTCACATGTCAGTCCTCCTGATATCCCCCATATGTCACATGTCAGTCCTCCTGATATCCCCCATATGTTACATGTCAGTCCACCTGATATACCCCATATGTCACATGTCAGTCCTCCTGATATACCCCATATGTCACATGTCAGTCCTCCTGATATACCCCATATGTTACATGTCAGTCCTCCTGATATCTCCCATATGTCACATGTCAGTCCTCCTGATATACCCCATATGTTACATGTCAGTCCTCCTGGTATCCCCCATATGTTACATGTCATATGTTAATGAGAAACTGTTATTAACCCATGCTGTGCCGAGCTTCCTCTTCCTCGGTATGGTGTATTTCCTCTGCGTCACTCTAGTACACTGTATATGGACGTGACTGTCCTGTCCTTGGGTAGGTCGCAGTAGGTGAGTTGAGGTCACTCAGTAGGTGTTGCTTGGCTCTATATACAGCCAGCCATAGTCTGCAGGTGTTCGGCCTCCTCTGTACCTCAGACAGTTCTCTGTCAGCTCTGACTCTGCCGCCACTTCCTCTTTTGGGTTATGTCTTATCTTGTACACAGCAGAGGGTTTGTTTTTGTCTCAGGCGCAGTGATGTAATAAACTATCACAGCCAATCAGAAGCCTGTACCCAGGCACCGACTGTGACCGTTACTCCGAACCAGTCTGTCCCTGATGTTTTTTCTGGAGAGAAGTGGCTTCTTTGCTGCCCTCCTTGAGACCAGGCCTTGCTCCAAGAGTCTCCGCCTCACAGTGCGTGCAGATGCACTCACACCTGCCTGCTGCCATTCCTCAGCAAGCTCTGCACTGCTGGTAGCCCCATCCCGCAGCTGAAACACTTTTAAGAGACGGTCCTGCCGCTTGCTGGTCTTTCTTGGGCGCCCTGGAGCCTTTTTGGCACCAATGGAACCTCTCTCCTTGAAGTTCTTGATGATGCGATAGATTGTTGACTGAGGTGCAATCTTTCTAGCTGCAATACTCTTCCCAGTTAGGCCATTTTTGTGCAGTGCAATGATGACTGCACGTGTTTCTTTAGAGATAACCATGGTTAACAGAAGAGAAACAATGATGGCAAGCACCAGCCTCCTTTTAAAGTGTCCAGTGGTGTCATTCTTACTTAATCATGACAGATTGATCTCCAGCCCTGTCCTCATCAACACCCACACCTGTGTTAATGGAGCAATCACTGAAACGATGTTAGGTGGTCCTTTTAAGGCAGGGCTGCAATGATGTTGAAATGTGTTTTGGGGGATAAAGTTCATTTTCTAGGCAAATATTGACTTTGCAAGTAATTGCTGTTAAGCTGATCACTCTTTATAACATTCTGGAGTATATGCAAATTGCCATTAGAAAAACTGAAGCAGTAGACTTTGTAAAAATTAATATTTGTATCATTCTCAAAACTTTTGGCCATGACTGTAGTATATATCAGAGATGATGGAGGTTGTAGTATAGTATATGGCAGAGATGATGGAGGTTGTAGTATAGTATATGGCAGAGATGATGGAGGTTGTAGTATAGTATATATCAGAGATGATGGAGGTTGTAGTATAGTATATGGCAGAGATGATGGGGGTTGTAGTATAGTATATGGCAGAGATGATGGGGGTTGTAGTATAGTATATATCAGAGATGATGGAGGTTGTAGTATAGTATATGGCAGAGATGATGGGGGTTGTAGTATAGTATATGGCAGAGATGATGGGGGTTGTAGTATAGTATATATCAGAGATGATGGAGGTTGTAGTATAGTATATGGCAGAGATGATGGGGGTTGTAGTATAGTATATGGCAGAGATGATGGGGGTTGTAGTATAGTATATGGCAGAGATGATGGAGGTTGTAGTATAGTATATGGCAGAGATGATGGGGGTTGTAGTATAGTAGATATCAGAGATGATGGAGGTTGTAGTATAGTATATATCAGAGATGATGGGGGTTGTAGTATAGTATATAGCAGAGATGATGGAGGTTGTAGTATAGTATATAGCAGAGATGATGGGGGTTGTAGTATAGTAGATATCAGAGATGATGGAGGTTGTAGTATAGTATATATCAGAGATGATGGAGGTTGTAGTATAGTATATACCAGAGATGATGGGGTTGTAGTATAGTAGATATCAGAGATGATGGAGGTTGTAGTATAGTATATACCAGAGATGATGGGGTTGTAGTATAGTATATAGCAGAGATGATGGGGGTTGTAGTATAGTATATAGCAGAGATGATGGGGGTTGTAGTTCAGACACATAGCTGTATACACACAGTACAGCTCCCTTTCTGATCTGTTGGTCTGTCTGTGGCTCCTCCA
Organism: Leptodactylus fallax; assembly: GCA_947044405.1. Taxonomy (NCBI): domain Eukaryota; kingdom Metazoa; phylum Chordata; class Amphibia; order Anura; family Leptodactylidae; genus Leptodactylus; species Leptodactylus fallax. The sequence continues at coordinate 161,799 of CAMRHE010000970.1, read as the reverse complement.
TCGTTTTGTTAGATGTGTGGGCGTGGCTCTTGTGTTTGTGGGCTAGCAAGGGCGGGGTTGACAGGCTGTGTAATGTTTGTGGGCGGGGCCTCTGTGTGGAGTTTCTCTCAGTCCTCGGGAGATTAGATCAGAAGAAGAGAGAAGGGGAAGGAGGAGAAGTAAGTGCCTGGTCCCAAATATACACTGTATGTACTCTTATATATACTACTGTATGTACTCATATACACTATATACTACTGTATGTACTCTTATATATACTATATACTACTGTATGTACTCTTATATATACTATATAGTACTGTATGTACTCTTATATATACTACTGTATGTACTCTTATATATACTATATACTACTGTATGTACTCTTATATATACTACTGTATGTACTCATATACACTATATACTACTGTATGTACTCTTATATATACTACTGTATGTACTCATATACACTATATACTACTGTATGTACTCTTATATATACTATATACTACTGTATGTACTCTTATATATACTACTGTATGTACTCATATACACTATATACTACTGTATGTACTCTTATATATACTATATAGTACTGTATGTACTGATATATATATATATATACTACTGTATGTACTCTTATATACACTATATACTACTGTATGTACTCTTATATATACTATATACTACTGTATGTACTGATATATATATACTACTGTATGTACTCATATATACTATATACTACTGTATGTACTCTTATATATACTATATACTACTGTATATACTGACATATATACTATATACAGCTGTATACACTGTATGTACTGATATATATATATACTACTGTATGTACTCTTATATACACTATAAACTACTGTATGTACTCTTATATATACTATATACTACTGTATGTACTGATATATATATACTACTGTATGTACTCATATATACTATATACTACTGTATGTACTCTTATATATACTATATACTACTGTATGTACTGACATATATACTATATACAGCTGTATACACTGTATGTACTGATATATACTATATACTACTGTATGTACTCTTATATATACTATATACTACTGTATGTACTCTTATATATACTACTGTATGTACTCTTATATATACTATATACTACTGTATGTACTCTTATATATACTACTGTATGTACTCATATACACTATATACTACTGTATGTACTCTTATATATACTATATACTACTGTATGTACTCTTATATATACTATATACTACTGTATGTACTCTTATATATACTATATACTACTGTATGTACTCTTATATATACTACTGTATGTACTCTTATATATACTATATACTACTGTATACACTGTATGTACTCTTATATATACTACTGTATGTACTCATATACACTATATACTACTGTATGTACTCTTATATATACTATATACTACTGTATGTACTCTTATATATACTATATAGTACTGTATGTACTCTTATATATACTACTGTATGTACTCTTATATATACTATATACTACTGTATGTACTCTTATATATACTACTGTATGTACTCATATACACTATATACTACTGTATGTACTCTTATATATACTATATACTACTGTATGTACTCTTATATATACTACTGTATGTACTCATATACACTATATACTACTGTATGTACTCTTATATATACTATATAGTACTGTATGTACTCTTATATATACTACTGTATGTACTCTTATATATACTATATACTACTGTATGTACTCTTATATATACTACTGTATGTACTCATATACACTATATACTACTGTATGTACTCTTATATATACTATATAGTACTGTATGTACTGATATATATATATATATATACTACTGTATGTACTCTTATATACACTATATACTACTGTATGTACTCTTATATATACTATATACTACTGTATGTACTGATATATATATACTACTGTATTTACTCATATATACTATATACTACTGTATGTACTCTTATATATACTATATACTACTGTATGTACTGACATATATACTATATACAGCTGTATACACTGTATGTACTGATATATACTATATACTACTGTATGTACTCTTATATATACTATATACTACTGTATGTACTCTTATATATACTACTGTATGTACTCTTATATATACTATATACTATTGTATACACTGTATGTACTCTTATATATACTATATACTACTGTATGTACTCTTATATATACTGTATACTACTGTATACACTGTATGTACTCTTATATATACTATATACTACTGTATGTACTCATATATACTATATACTACTGTATACACTGTATGTACTCTTATATATACTATATACTACTGTATGTACTCTTATATATACTATATAGTACTGTATGTACAGATATATATATATACTATATACTACTGTATACACTGTATGTACTCTTATATATACTACTGTATGTACTCTTATATTTACTACATACTACTGTATACACTGTATGTACTCTTATATATACTATATACTACTGTATGTACTGATATATATATATACTACTGTATGTACTCTTATATACACTATATACTACTGTATGTACTGATATATATATATACTACTGTATGTACTCTTATATACACTATATACTACTGTATGTACTGATATATATATATACTACTGTATGTACTCTTATATATACTATATACTACTGTATGTACTCTTATATATACTATATAGTACTGTATGTACTGATATATATATACTATATACTACTGTATACACTGTATGTACTGATATATACTATATACTACTGTATGTACTCTTATATATACTACTGTATGTACTGATATATATATATACTATATACTACTGTATACACTGTATGTACTGATATATACTATATACTACTGTATGTACTCTTATATATACTACTGTATGTACTCTTATATATACTATATAGTACTGTATGTACTCTTATATACACTATATACTACTGTATGTACTCTTATATATACTATATACTACTGTATGTACTCTTATATATACTATATACTACTGTATGTACTGATATATATATACTATATACTACTGTATGTACTCTTATATATACTATATACTACTGTATGTACTGATATATACTATATACTACTGTATGTACTGATATATATATATACTATATACTACTGTATACACTGTATGTACTGATATATACTATATACTACTGTATGTACTGATATATATATATATACTACTGTATGTACTCTTATATACACTATATACTACTGTATGTACTGATATATATATATATACTACTGTATGTACTCTTATATATACTATATACTACTGTATGTACTGATATATATATATACTATATACTACTGTATACACTGTATGTACTGATATATATATATATATACTACTGTATGTACTCTTATATACACTATATACTACTGTATGTACTGATATATATATATATATATATACTACTGTATGTACTCTTATATATACTATATACTACTGTATGTACTGATATATATATATACTACTGTATGTACTGATATATATATACTATATACTACTGTATACACTGTATGTACTGATATATACTACTACTGTATGTACTCTTATATATACTATATACTACTGTATGTACTCTTATATATACTATATACTACTGTATGTACTGATATATACTATATACTACTGTATGTACTCTTATATACACTATATACTACTGTATGTACTCTTATATATACTATATACTGCTGTATGTACTGATATATACTATATACTACTGTATGTACTGATATATATATATACTATATACTACTGTATACACTGTATGTAGTGATATATACTATATACTACTGTATGTACTCTTATATATACTATATACTACTGTATGTACTGATATATATATATATATATATATATACTACTGTATATACTCTTATATATACTATATACACTGTATGTACTCTTATATACACTATATACTACTGTATGTACTGATATATATATATATATATATATATATATATATATATACTACTGTATACACTGTATGTACTGATATATACTATATACTGCTGTATGTACTCTGATATATACTACTGTATGTACTCTTATATATACTATATACTACTGTATGTACTCTTATATATACTATATACTACTGTATGTACTGACATATATACTATATACAGCTGTATACACTGTATGTACTGATATATACTATATACTACTGTATGTACTCTTATATATACTATATACTACTGTATGTACTGATATATACTATATACTACTGTATGTACTGATATATATATATATACTATATACTACTATATACACTGTATGTACTCTTATATATACTATATACTACTGTATGTACTGATATATATATATATATACTATATACTACTATATACACTGTATGTACTCTTATATACACTATATACTACTGTATGTACTCTTATATATACTATATACTACTGTATGTACTCTTATATATACTATATACTACTGTATGTACTGATATATATATATATATATACTATATACTACTGTATACACTGTATGTACTCTTATATATACTATATACTACTGTATGTACTGATATATATATATACTACTGTATGTACTCTTATATATACTATATACTACTGTATGTACTCTTATATATACTATATACTACTGTATGTACTGATATATATATATACTACTGTATGTACTCTTATATATACTACTGTATGTACTCTTATATATACTATATACTACTGTATGTACTCTTATATATACTATATACTACTGTATGTACTCTTATATATACTATATACTACTGTATGTACTGATATATATATACTATATACTACTGTATGTACTCTTATATATATTATATACTATTGTATACACAGTATGTACTCTTATATATACTTTATACTACTGTATGTACTGATATATATATATATACTATATACTACTGTATACAGTGTATGTACTGATATATACTATATACTACTGTATGTACTCTTATATATACTATATACTACTGTATGTACTGATATATATATATATATATATATACTATATACTACTGTATACACTGTATGTACTCTTATATATACTATATACTACTGTATGTACTGATATATATATATACTACTGTATGTACTCTTATATATACTATATACTACTGTATGTACTCTTATATATACTATATACTACTGTATGTACTGATATATATATATACTACTGTATGTACTCTTATATATACTACTGTATGTACTCTTATATATACTATATACTACTGTATGTACTCTTATATATACTATATACTACTGTATGTACTCTTATATATACTATATACTACTGTATGTACTGATATATATATACTATATACTACTGTATGTACTCTTATATATACTATATACTATTGTATACACAGTATGTACTCTTATATATACTTTATACTACTGTATGTACTGATATATATATATATACTATATACTACTGTATACAGTGTATGTACTGATATATACTATATACTACTTTATGTACTCTTATATATACTATATAGTACTGTATGTACTCTTATATACACTATATACTACTGTATGTACTGATATATATATATACTACTGTATGTACTCTTATATATACTATATACTACTGTATGTACTGATATATATATATATATATATATATATATATATATACTACTGTATGTACTGACATATATACTATATACTGCTGTATACACTGTATGTACTGATATATACTATGTACTACTGTATGTACTCTTATATACACTATATACTACTGTATGTACTGATATATATATATACTACTGTATGTACTGATATATATATATACTATATACTATTGTATACACTGTATGTACTGATATATACTATATACTACTGTATGTACTGATATATATATATATATATATATATATATATATATATATATATCTACTGTATACACTGTATGTACTGATATATACTATATACTGCTGTATGTACTCTGATATATACTATATACTACTGTATGTACTCTTATATATACTATATACTATTGTATACACTGTATGTACTGATATATATATACTATATACTACTGTATGTACTCTTATATATACTATATACTACTGTATACACTGTATGTACTGATATATACTATATACTACTGTATGTACTGATATATATATATACTATATACTACTGTATACACTGTATGTACTCTTATATATACTATATACTACTGTATGTACTCTTATATATACTATATACTACTGTATACACTGTATGTACTCTTATATATACTATATACTACTGTATGTACTCATATATACTGTATACTACTGTATACACTGTATGTACTCTTATATATACTATATACTACTGTATGTACTCTTATATATACTACTGTATGTACTCTTATATATACTACTGTATGTACTCATATACACTATATACTACTGTATGTACTCTTATATATACTATATCCTACTGTATACACTGTATGTACTCTTATATATACTATATACTACTGTATGTACTCTTATATATACTATATACTACTGTATGTACTCTTATATATACTATATACTACTGTATACACTGTATGTACTGATATATACTATATACTACTGTATGTACTGATATATATATATACTATATACTACTGTATACACTGTATGTACTCTTATATATACTATATACTACTGTATACACTGTATGTACTGATATATACTAAATACTACTGTATGTACTGATATATATATATACTATATACTACTGTATACACTGTATGTACTCTTATATATACTATATACTACTGTATGTACTCTTATATATACTATATACTACTGTATACACTGTATGTACTCTTATATATACTATATACTACTGTATGTACTCTTATATATACTGTATACTACTGTATACACTGTATGTACTCTTATATATACTATATACTACTGTATGTACTGATATATATATATATATATATATATATATATACTACTGTATACACTGTATGTACTGATATATACTATATACTGCTGTATGTACTCTGATATATACTATATACTACTGTATGTACTCTTATATATACTATATACTACTGTATACACTGTATGTACTGATATATATATACTATATACTACTGTATGTACTCTTATATATACTGTATACTACTGTATACACTGTATGTACTCTTATATATACTATATACTACTGTATGTACTCTTATATATACTACTGTATGTACTCTTATATACACTATATACTACTGTATGTACTCTTATATATACTATATACACTGTATGTACTGATATATACTATATACTACTGTATGTACTGATATATATATATATACTATATACTACTGTATACACTGTATGTACTGATATATACTAAATACTACTGTATGTACTGATATATATATATATACTATATACTACTGTATACACTGTATGTACTCTTATATATACTATATACTACTGTATGTACTCTTATATATACTATATACTACTGTATACACTGTATGTACTCTTATATATACTATATACTACTGTATGTACTCTTATATATACTGTATACTACTGTATGTACAGATATATATATATACTATATACTACTGTATACACTGTATGTACTCTTATATATACTATATACTACTGTATGTACTCTTATATATACTGTATACTACTGTATACACTGTATGTACTCTTATATATACTATATACTACTGTATGTACTCTTATATATACTACTGTATGTACTCTTATATACACTATATACTACTGTATGTACTCTTATATATACTATATACACTGTATGTACTGATATATACTATATACTACTGTATGTACTCTTATATATACTACTGTATGTACTCTTATATACACTATATACTACTGTATGTACTCTTATATATACTATATACTACTGTATGTACTGATATATACTATATACTGCTGTATGTACTCTGATATATACTGTTGGAGTAATTTTATAGTTCATACTATATGAAGCAATATTTGTGTATTCTCTGTACTTAGTATATTAATAATGACCTTTTACCTACTTCCTATTTCTACTATTTTGTGTGAATTATCATTTTTATAACTTAGTCAACAAAATGTTCAGCCAAAGTCTGTAAGACAAATATGTGAGGGAGATCCAGATTACATCATGAAGCATTGTTAGCCCCAAAAAGCTCCAAAACAGGATTCTCAGAAATAGCAAACACAAGTATAATTATATCCAGAGTTCTTGTATAGCACCATGTCTGATGAAGGGAGCGAGTACTCCCGAAAGCTTCCCATCTAATATACTCGGTTATCCTCTAAAAGGTATCGCCTGATTTCTTCTCTTCCACTACTTTCTATGGCTAACACAGTACAACATTATACTACTATATCCAATATCTATCACTCAGGTGTATCATGTGATTAATTGTTTTGTTTGTTGCACTGATTACCATAATCTACCTTAACGAGCAACTCTAACAGTACTATATACTGCTGTATACACTGTATGTACTGATATATATTATATACTGCTGTATACACTGTATGTACTGATATATATACTATATACTACTGTATGTACTGATATATATTATATACTGCTGTATACACTGTATGTACTGATATATATATACTATATACTACTGTATGTACTCTTACATATACTATATACTTCTGTATGTACTGATATATATTATATACTGCTGTATACACTGTATGTACTGATATATATATATACTATATACTGCTGTATACACTGTATGTACTGATATATATATACTATATACTACTGTATGTACTGATATATATTATATACTGCTGTATACACTGTATGTACTGATATATATACTATATACTACTGTATGTACTCTTATATATACTATATACTGCTGTATACACTGTATGTACTGATATATATATATACTATATACTACTTTATACACTGTATGTACTGACATATATACTATATACAGCTGTATACACTGTATGTACTGATATATATATACTATATACTACTGTATGTACTCTTACATATACTATATACTTCTGCATGCACTGTATGTACTGATATATATATATATATATATATATACTATATACTACTGTATGTACTCTTATATATACTATATACTGCTGTATACACTGTATGTACTGATATATATATACTATATACTACTGTATGTACTGTATGTACTGATATATATTATATACTGCTGTATACACTGTATGTACTGATATATATATACTATATACTACTTTATACACTGTATGTACTGACATTTACTATATACTACTGTATGTACTCTTATATATACTACTGTGTGTACTCTTATATATACTATATACTGCTGTATACACTGTATGTACTGATATATATATACTATATACTACTGTATGTACTGTATGTACTGATATATATTATATACTGCTGTATACACTGTATGTACTGATATATATATACTATATACTACTTTATACACTGTATGTACTGACATATACTATATACTACTGTATGTACTGATATATATATATATATATACTATATACTACTGTATGTACTCTTATATATACTATATACTACTGTATGTACTCTTACATATACTATATACTTCTGCATGCACTGTATGTACTGATATATATATATATATATATATACTATATACTACTGTGTGTACTCATATACTGTATATATACTACTGTATACTACTGTATGTACTCTTATATACACTATATGCTGCTGTATACTACTGTATGTACTGATATGTACTCATGTATATACTATATACATCTGTATACTTCACACACTGAGTCTGATAGATCCACTTTCACTTTCACTTTGCCTAGCACACAACATTCAGTACGGCAGTATTGTACGGTATTATAGACCGCCAGCGCCCCCTGTTGTTCACATAAGTTCTCTCGGAATGCGGAGATACTAAAAGAAATATTCTCAGTAAATAAATGATTTTATTGTGTCAAAATAGTACAATATAAAAAAAAAAACAATATATCGATTTGATTTTCGGTGATGGTGCTGACCGTGCCGTGTGCAATGATGACTTTGTCCTATAAACAGTTAATAACATTTCATCAATGAGGTACAATAAAAAATACTACTCATGGTGCAACAAAAAAGAGGCCAAGTCCTTAAGGACTCCAAGTAACCGTGTCTGTCCTGGGGTGGAGCCTCCTGTAGGCAAGATAAGACAGAGCGTGTCTTTGGGAGATAACACGGGACATGTCCTAATGGTGGATGACAATAGCTGAGGGTTTGCAGCAGGAGGGAGTAGCCGAGGACACCCTGCACACTGTCTCCCCTGTCTCTAACATCAGGTCTTCTCACTGTCTGATACTGAGTCGTTCCAAAACTGACCTTGTTGTGTTTCCACCATCTTCTGACCCACCTCACAATGACATTTCCCTCTCAGGTCTAGGAGGAGGAGCACAGAGTAATGTAGAAGGCAGAGGACAGGTCTAGGAGGAGGAGCACAGAGTAATGTAGATGGCAGAGGACAGGTCTAGGAGGAGGAGCACAGAGTAATGTAGACGGCAGAGGACAGGTCTAGGAGGAGGAGCACAGAGTAATGTAGACGGCAGAGGACAGGTCTAGGAGGAGCACAGAGTAATGTAGAAGGCAGAGGACAGGTCTAGGAGGAGGAGCACAGAGTAATGTAGAAGGCAGAGGACAGGTCTAGGAGGAGGAGCACAGAGCAATGTAGAAGGCAGAGGACAGGTCTAGGAGGAGGAGCACAGAGTAATGTAGAACGCAGAGGACAAGTCTAGGAGGAGGAGCACAGAGTAATGTAGAAGGCAGAGGACAGGTCTAGGAGGAGGAGCACAGAGTAATGTAGAAGGCAGAGGACAGGTCTAGGAGGAGGAGCACAGAGTAATGTAGACGGCAGAGGACAGGTCTAGGAGGAAGAGCACAGAGTAATGTAGACGGCAGAGGACAGGTCTAGGAGGAGGAGCACAGAGTAATGTAGAAGGAGGAGGACAGGTCTAGGAGGAGGAGCACAGAGTAATGTAGACGGCAGAGGACAGGTCTAGGAGGAGGAGCACAGAGTAATGTAGAAGGCGGAGGACAGGTCTAGGAGGAGGAGCACAGAGTAATGTAGAAGGCAGAGGACAGGTCTAGGAGGAGGAGCACAGAGTAATGTAGAAGGAGGAGGACAGATCTAGGAGGAGGAGCACAGAGTAATGTAGGAGGAGGACAGGTCTAGGCGGAGGAGCACAGAGTAATGCAGAAGGAGGAGGACAGGTCTAGGAGGAGGAGCACAGAGTAATGTAGACGGCAGAGGACAGGTCTAGGAGGAGGAGCACAGAGTAATGTAGACGGCAGAGGACAGGTCTAGGAGGAGGAGCACAGAGTAATGTAGAAGGCAGAGGACAGGTCTAGGAGGAGTAGCACAGAGTAATGTAGACGGCAGAGGACAGGTCTAGGAGGAGGAGCACAGAGTAATGTAGAAGGCAGAAGACAGGTCTAGGAGGAGGAGCACAGAGTAATGTAGAAGGCAGAGGACAGGTCTAGGAGGAGGAGCACAGAGCAATGTAGAAGGCAGAGGACAGGTCTAGGAGGAGGAGCACAGAGTAATGTAGAACGCAGAGGACAAGTCTAGGAGGAGGAGCACAGAGTAATGTAGAAGGCAGAGGACAGGTCTAGGAGGAGGAGCACAGAGTAATGTAGAAGGCAGAGGACAGGTCTAGGAGGAGGAGCACAGAGTAATGTAGAAGGCAGAGGACAGGTCTAGGGGAGGAGCACAGAGTAATGTAGTTAGGCAGAGGACAGGTCTAAGGGAGGAGCACAGAGTAATGTAGAAGGCAGAGGACAGGTCTAGGAGGAGGAGCACAGAGTAATGTAGACGGCAGAGGACAGGTCTAGGAGGAGGAGCACAGAGTAATGTAGACGGCAGAGGACAGGTCTAGGAGGAGGAGCACAGAGTAATGTAGAAGGAGGAGGACAGGTCTAGGAGGAGGAGCACAGAGTAATGTAGAAGGAGGAGGACAGGTCTAGGAGGAGGAGCACAGAATAATGTAGAAGGAGGAGGACAGGTCTAGGAGGAGGAGCACAGAGTAATGTAGAAGAGGGAGGACAGGTCTAGGAGGAGGAGCACAGAATAATGTAGAAGGAGGAGGACATATCTAGGAGGAGCACAGAGTAATGCAGATGGCAGAGGACAAGTCTAGGAGGAGGAGCACATAGTAATGTAGACGGCAGAGGACAGGTCTAGGAGGAGGAGCACAGAGTAATGTAGACGGCAGAGGACAGGTCTAGGAGGAGGAGCACAGAGTAATGTAGAAGGCAGAGGACAGGTCTAGGAGGAGGAGCACAGAGTAATGTAGAAGGCAGAGGACAGGTCTAGGAGGAGGAGCACAGAGCAATGTAGAAGGCAGAGGACAGGTCTAGGAGGAAGAGCACAGAGTAATGTAGAAGGAGGAGGACAGGTCTAGGAGGAGGAGCACAGAGTAATGTAGAAGGAGGAGGACAGGTCTAGGAGGAGGAGCACAGAGTAATGTAGAAGGCAGAGGACAAGTCTAGGAGGAGGAGCACAGAGTAATGTAGAAGGCAGAGGACAGGTCTAGGAGGAGGAGCACAGAGTAATGTAGAAGGAGGAGGGCAGGTCTAGGAGGAGGAGCACAGAGTAATGTAGAAGGAGGAGGGCAGGTCTAGGAGGAGGAGCACAGAGCAATGTAGAAGGCAGAGGACAGGTCTAGGAGGAGGAGCACAGAGTAATGTAGAAGGCAGAGGACAGGTCTAGGAGGAGGAGCACAGAGTAATGTAGACAGTAGAGGACAGGTCTAGGAGGAGGAGCACAGAGTAATGTAGACGGTAGAGGACAGGTCTAGGAAGAGGATCACAGAGTAATGTAGACGGTAGAGGACAGGTCTAGGAAGAGGAGCACAGAGTAATGTAGACAGTAGAGGACAGGTCTAGAAGGAGGAGCACAGAGTAATGCAGATGGCAGAGGACAAGTCTAGGAGGAGGAGCACAGAGTAATGTAGACGACAGAGGACAGGTCTAGGAGGAGGAGCACAGAGTAATGTAGACGACAGAGGACAGGTCTAGGAGGAGGAGCACAAAGTAATGTAGACGGTAGAGGACAGGTCTAGGAAGAGGAGCACAGAGTAATGTAGACGGTAGAGGACAGGTCTAGGAAGAGGAGCACAGAGTAATGTAGACGGTAGAGGACAGGTCTAGGAGGAGGAGCACAGAGTAATGTAGACAGTAGAGAACAGGTCTAGGAGGAGGAGCACAGAGTAATGTAGACGGTAGAGGACAGGTCTAGAAGGAGGAGCACAGAGTAATGTAGACGGTAGGGGACAGGTCTAGGAGGAGGAGCACAGAGTAATGTAGAAGGAGGAGGACAGGTCTAGGAGGAGGAGCACAGAGTAATGTAGAAGGAGGAGGACAGGTCTAGGAGGAGGAGCACAGAGTAATGTAGAAGGAGGAGGACAGGTCTAGGAGGAGGAGCACAGAGTAATGTAGACGGTAGAGGACAGGTCTAGGAAGAGGAGCACAGAGTAATGTAGACAGTAGAGGACAGGTCTAAGAGGAGGAGCACAGAGTAATGTAGACAGTAGAGGACAGGTCTAAGAGGAGGAGCACAGAGTAATGTAGACGGTAGAGGACAGGTTTAGGAGGAGGAGCACAGAGTAATGTAGACGGTAGAGGACAGGTTTAGGAGGAGGAGCACAGAGTAATGTAGACAGTAGAGGACAGGTTTAGGAGGAGGAGCACAGAGTAATGTAGACGGTAGAGGACAGGTCTAGGAGGAGGAGCACAGAGTAATGTAGACAGTAGAGGACAGGTCTAAGAGGAGGAGCACAGAGTAATGTAGACAGTAGAGGACAGGTCTAGGAGGAGGAGCACAGAGTAATGTAGACAGTAGAGGACAGGTCTAGGAGGAGGAGCACAGAGTAATGTAGACGGTAGAGGACAGGTCTAGGAGGAGGAGCACAGAGTAATGTAGACGGTAGAGGACAGGTCTAGGAGGAGGAGCACAGAGTAATGTAGACGGTAGAGGACAGGTCTAGGAGGAGGAGGCGCAGTAACATTGTACTGTGTGATACTATATTTTTGTACTGATGGTGACGGCTGTGTCTCTGCGTCTCTTGTAGGGCTCTGATGTTGTCTTCCAGCCATGGGGTTATTCCGCTCAGCAAATATGCGACAGTTACTGCACAACAAGTTTGTCGTCATTCTTGGAGACTCCAGTAAGTGACCCTCTCCTATACATTTGATGTGTATACAGCTGTCTGGAACGCCTGCTTTCTAACCCACATGTGCAGCGCAGTTCTTCTCTAGTTTTCTTCTCATGCTGCGCTATGCTCGTGTTTGCTCAGTGTGAACAGTGCCACCGCCTCATGTCTTCGTCTGTCTTTCAGTTCAGAGATCTGTGTACAAAGACCTGGTGAAGCTGCTGCGGACTGATGAATATCTGACTGAAGACCAGCTTAAAGACAAGGTGAGGGTTATAGATAGACGTGTCCGATAGCAAAATGATTGTGGACCGCCAAATGACTTAAAACTTGCAGCTGCTCTGTGTATACTCTGCAGATACTTTTCTAGACATCCCTGCAGAGTATGCAGCCACAGGAGAAGAGAACAAGCTGTCAGAGACAGACGGACTCCCCACGAAGAAGTCATAGATGGCTTAATATTGTGTGTACACATCTATGCTGTAGTGCTGTAGTGGTAGCGGCAGACCCAGGTCAGCACTACAGGGCAGTTACAGGGGATATCGCCACTCTGGTGAGTCGGCTGTCTGTTTCCTCCCTGCTCTGATCATAGAGATGAGAGGACTGTGCAGCTTCACAGCTCTCTTTATGATCTTCCAGAGTGTTTCAGGAGCACAGAGACTAGTCTGAGTGTCGTCGGACTGTCTGTGAGTGGGGATAACTCATGAGCTGAGTGGGCGCTGCTGTCCAGGTTGGGTGGAGGTCTTGGTTGTGATTGGATACAGTGTATATATATATATATATATATATATATATATATATATATATATATATACACATGATGAATACTATTGTCACCAAAATACCTTGGACTGGCGGGGAGTCTGTGAGAGAGGGGACACTGGAAGCAGTCTGTGTGAGAGAGGGGGCACAGGGAACAGTCTGTGTGAGAGAGGACATAGGGAGCAGTCCGTGTGAGTGGGGACATGGGGAGCAGTCTATGTGAGAGAGGACATGGGGAGCAGTCTGTATGAGAGGAGACACAGGGAGCAGCCTGTATGAGAGGGGATATGGGGAGCAGTCTGTGTGAGAGAGGACATGGGGAGCAGTCTGTGTGAGAGAGAGGATATCTGGAGCAGCCTGTGTGAGAGAGGACATGGGGAGCAGTCTGTGTGAGAGAGGACATGGGGAGCAGCCTGTGTGAGAGAGGGGACATGGGGAGCAGTCTGTGTGAGAGAGGACATGGGGAGCAGTCTGTGTGAGAGAGGACATGGGGAGCAGTCTGTGTGAAATGGGACTTGGTGAGCAGTCTGTGTGAGAGAGGACATGGGGAGCAGTCTGTATGAGAGGGGACATGGGGAGCAGTGTGTATGAGAGGGGACATGGGGAGCAGCCTGTATGAGAGGGGACATGGGAAGCAGTATGTGTGAGTGGGGACATGGGGAGCAGTCTGTGTGAGAGAGGACATGGGGAGCAGTCTGTATGAGAGGGGACATGGGGAGCAGTCTGTGTGAGAGAGGACATGGGGAGCAGTCTGTGTGAGAGAGGACATGGGGAGCAGTCTGTGTGAGAGAGGACATGGGGAGCAGTCTGTGTGAGAGAGGACATGGGGAGCAGTCTGTGTGAGAGAGGACATGGGGAGCAGTCTGTGTGAGAGAGGACATGGGGAGCAGTCTGTGTGAGAGGGGACATGGGGAGCAGTCTGTGAGAGAGGACATGGGGAGCAGTCTGTGTGAGAGGGGACATGGGGAGCAGTCTGTGTGAGAGAGGACATGGGGAGCAGTCTGTATGAGATGCCTTACATTAGATGTGGGGATGTCACACGGAGCTTTGTGTTGTCGTGTACGCGCACACATCTCATCCCAAGGATGCCGATTCCTCAGGAGACCTCAGCGTAGACTCCTAATATTAACCCTTTCCAAACCTGCCCTGACTAATTATATGAGATAAACCAAGTGCTCATTCCATAGTAAGTTCTATAATATCAGCAAACGCCTCTCCTGACATGCTCTGTGCTGCTGTAAACCCTGCTCCTTCTACTGTGACCTCCCACAAAATCATTACATACCCCTCCTGAAATCCTCTGTGCTGTCTGCTCTTAGCGCTGTGTAACTTGTCCTCCAGCACATGTTCAGCCCTTGTGTTTCTTCTCTGCAGGGGGAGCTGACGTTTGAGAATGACACGCTGGTAGAGGGCGGCAAACTGGGCAAAATGCACAACGGGACCACGTTCACAGAAGTGCGGCAGTATCGGACCGGCCACCATCTTGTACGCTTCTACTTCCTGACCCGCGTCTACTCTACTTACCTGGAGAGCATACTGTCAGACTTCCAGAGTGGCCCCCAACCGGACGTGCTGATAGTAAACTCCTGCATCTGGGATGTCAACAGGTGACGCCACGTTACATGGTACCCGCCCCGCCGCCATATTGGTACAGCAGATACTCATTGTCCTCCTCTCCTGCAGGTACGACGACCATTATCTGGAGGCTTACAAGAACAACCTGCACACCCTGTTCCTGCGCCTCAAGGAGGTCCTGACTCCTGAGTGCCTCATCATATGGAGCATGACCATGCCGGTCGGATACAAGGAGTACGAAATCCCACGGGTAACCGCACCAATGTCCGTGTGTCATGGAAGACGAGGGCTACGTGTACGGTGATGTGAGCGGTGCTGTCCTTACATCTTGGTTTCTGCTCCTCCCATAGTCTGAACATTCTGCTTCACCCATGTCATCTCATAAGTATTCACACCCCCATTTATGCAGCCGCCCCCTGTTCTTGCTTGCATGACATGGATGGACTGGGTGTCGAGAATGTTTGCCGCATCTGTCAGTTGGGCCCTTACGGTCACTTTGCGCAGGGGGCGCTTTCAGATTTTCCCCTTTCTCCCATGTGACGCCGTTGCCTGTGTGGGTTTCTGTTTCCAGGGCATACCACACAACCTGAAGCAGGAGGTCATTGAGGGGAACTTCTACAGCGCCACTTTGGCGAATTTCCACAAGCTGGACGTCTTGGACATGCACTTTCACTTCCGCTGTAACCTGCGCCTCAGATGTCGTGACGTCACCCACTGGAACCAGCTGGCACATCGGAAGTACACCCAGATCCTGCTGACCCACATCGCACGGGCCTGGGGGGTGGAACTGCCGAAGACCAAGATACCGAAAGGTGCGTAATACTGGTTATCTCCACCATGTGATGTGTACCCCTCCCACACTGCTTCCTGTGGTCTGAGGAGCTCACAATCTAATGCCAACATTTTATCTGATGTTGTATACAGTAACATACTGGGCTCTGCTACATCTGACAGTCTTCTTGTACTCAGCTTTCTCCTCCATGTTTCAGGCCCTGCTCTTCTCCCCACACCTACTCACTTGGTTCCATTCAAAAATCATCTGCACTACGAGATCCAAGAGCAAGAGCTCTTTAGCCAAGGTAAGACCCAACTCACTCCCAATGGGGTAGTTATAGGATGACAGCATGCCGGGCAGAGGATGATGTGTACTGGGGGCACAGTATGGGAGCAGCAGCTCATCATCCAATCATCTTTGTCTGCAGGAGCTGTATGCATACCGGGGTACACGTCCTTTGAAGTGAGTGACTTTAACTCCTTACCTTGTGAGTATTACTGCCTCCTCCTACTATATGGGCATACCATGTAATGCTACCCGTAAACTGTGCTCTCTCTTCATCCCTCTATTCCTGCACCATTTCCTCTCCTCCTCCTCCTCTTTCTGCACCATGCCCTCGCCTCCTCCTCTTCCTGCACCATTTCCTCTTCTCCTCCTCCTCTTCCTTTACCGTGTTCTCTCCTCTTCTTGTTCCTGAACCATATCCTCTTCTCCTCTTCCTCCACCACATCCTCTCCTCCTCCTCTTACTGCACCTTGTGCTCTTCTCCTCCTCTTCCTGCACCATGTCCTCTGCTCTTCGTGCACCATGTTCTCTCCTATTCTTCCTGCACCATGTCCTCTCTTCCTGCACCACGTCTTCTCCTCCTCCTCTTCCTGCACCATGTCCTCTCCTCCTCCTCTTCCTGCACCATGTCCTCTCCTCCTCTTCCTGCACCACGTCCTCTCCTCCTCTTCCTGCACCATGTCCTCTCCTCCTCCTCTTCCTGCACCATGTCCTCTCCTCCTCCTCTTCCTGCACCATGTCCTCTCCTCCTCTTCCTGCACCACGTCCTCTCCTCCTCTTCCTGCACCATGTCCTCGCCTCCTCCTCTTTCTGCACCACGTCCTCGCCTCCTCCTCTTCCTGCACCATGTCCTCTAATCCTCTTCCTGCACCATGTTCTCTCCTATTCTTCCTGCACCATGTCCTCTCCTCTTCCTGCACCACATCCTCTCCTCCTCCTCTTCCTGCACCATGTCCTCTAATCCTCTTCCTGCACCATGTCCTCGCCTCTTCTTCCTGCACCACGTCTTCTCCTCCTCCTCTTGCTGCACCATGTCCTCTCCTCCTCTTCCTGCACCATGTCCTCTCCTATTCTTCCTGCACCATGTCCTCTCCTCTTCCTGCACCACGTCCTCTCCTCCTCTTCCTGCACCATGTCCTCGCCTCCTCCTCTTTCTGCACCACGTCCTCGCCTCCTCCTCTTCCTGCACCATGTCCTCTAATCCTCTTCCTGCACCATGTCCTCGCGTCTTCCTTCCTGCACCACGTCTTCTCCTCCTCCTCTTGCTGCACCATGTCCTCTTCTCCTCTTCCTGCACCATGTCCTCTCCTATTCTTCCTGCACCATGTCCTCTCCTCTTCCTGCACCATGTCCTTTCCTCCTCTTCCTGCATCACGTCCTTGCCTCCTCCTCTTTCTGCACCATGTCCTCTCCTCCTCTTCCTGCACCATGTCCTCGCCTCTTCTTCCTGCACCATGTCCTTTTCTCTTCCTGCACCATGTCCTTTCCTCCTCTTCCTGCATCACGTCCTCGCCTCCTCCTCTTCCTGCACCATGTCCTCTCCTCCTCTTTCTGCACCATGTCCTCTCCTCTTCTTCCTACACCATATCCTTTCCTCCTCTTCCTGCACCATGTCCTCACCTCCTCCTCTTCCTGCACCATGTCCTTTCCTCCTCTTCCTGCATCACGTCCTCGCCTCCTCCTCTTCCTGCACCATGTCCTCTCTTCCTGCACCATGTCCTCGCCTCCTCCTCTTCCTGCACCATGTCCTCTCCTCCTCTTCCTGCACCATGTCCTCTCCTCCTCTCCTCTTCCTGCACCACATCCTTGCCTCCTCCTCTTACTGCACCTTGTCCTCTTCTCTACTTATTCCTGCAGCATGTCCTCTCCTCCTCTTCTTCCTGCAGCATGTCCTCGCCTCCTCTTCTTCCTGCACCATGTCTTCTTCTCCTCTTCTTCCTGCACCTTGTCCTCTTCTCCTCTTCTTCCTGCACCATGTCCTCTCCTCTTCCTGCACCATGTCCTTGCCTCCTCCTGCACCACATAACAAAAATATACAAGTAATACCCAGGGTAAGACAGTTACCACCAGTACTATTACCACTACTACCAGTACTATTGTCACTACTACCAGTACTATTACCACTACTACCCTACCACCAATACTATTACCACCCAGTACTATTACCACTACTACCAGTACTATTACCACTACTACCCTACCACCAGTACTATTACCACTACTACCAGTACTATTACCACTACTACCAGTACTACTACCAGTACTACTACCTCTACTACCCTACTACCAGTACTATTACCACTACTACCAGTACTATTACCACTACTACCAGTACTATTACCACTACTACCCTACCACCAGTACTATTACCACCCAGTACTATTACCACTACTACCAGTACTATTACCACTACTACCCTACCACCTGTACTATTACCACTACTACCAGTACTATTGGCACTACTACCAGTACTATTACCACTACTATTACGACTATCACCACTACTAGCAGCACTACCACCAGTATTATTACCAGTACTATTACTACGACCAGTACTATTACCACTACTACCAGTACTATTACCACTACTACCAGTACTATTACCACTACTAC
The DNA here is from genome assembly GCA_947044405.1 of Leptodactylus fallax. Taxonomy (NCBI): domain Eukaryota; kingdom Metazoa; phylum Chordata; class Amphibia; order Anura; family Leptodactylidae; genus Leptodactylus; species Leptodactylus fallax. The sequence continues at coordinate 141,587 of CAMRHE010000970.1, read as the reverse complement.
CCTACCACCAATACTATTACCACCCAGTACTATTACCACTACTACCAGTACTATTACCACTACTACCCTACCACCAGTACTATTACCACTACTACCAGTACTATTACCACTACTACCCTACCACCAGTACTATTACCACCCAGTACTATTACCACTACTACCAGTACTATTACCACTACTACCCTACCACCAGTACTATTACCACTACTACCAGTACTATTACCACTACTACCCTACCACCAGTACTATTACCACCCAGTACTATTACCACTACTACCAGTACTATTACCACTACTACCCTACCACCTGTACTATTACCACTACTACCAGTACTATTGGCACTACTACCAGTACTATTACCACTACTATTACGACTATCACCACTACTAGCAGCACTACCACCAGTATTATTACCAGTACTATTACTACGACCAGTACTATTACCACTACTACCAGTACTATTGCCACTACTACCAGTACTATTACCACTACTACCAGTACTATTACCAGTACTATTACCACTACTACTAGTACTATTACCACTACTACCAGTACTATTACCACTACTACCAGTACTATTACCAGTACTATTACCACTACTACTAGTACTATTACCACTACTACCAGTACTATTACCACTACTACCAGTACTATTACAACTACTATTACGACTATCACTACTATTACCACTACTATCAGTATTACCACCAGTATTATTACCAGTACTATTACTACGACCAGTACTATTACCACTACTACCAGTACTGTTACCACTACTACCAGTACTTCTATCTGTACTACTACCAGTACTATTACCAGCTTGTCTTATACTCCAGCCACATCCAAATATACGGTAATAAATCTGTTTCTTGTTGCTCTTTCTGTCTTTCAGACTCTTCTGTTCATCCTCAGCCTCCTCACGTGTTTCCTGTTCATGAAGATCCCTGTCCTCTGCCAATGCACCCCCCATTCCAAGAGCAAGAGCGCCACACTCAGGGTAAGACAGTTACCGCCAGTACTATTATTACTACTACCAATACTAATATCAGTACTAGCAGTACTACTACCAGTACTATTACCACTACTATTACCACTACTACCAGTACTATTACCACTACTACCAGTACTATTACCACTACTACCAGTACTGTTGCCACTGCAACCACTACTATTGCCACTACTACCAGTACTACTACCACTACTACCACTACTATTACCACTACTACCAGTACTTTTACCACTACTACCAGTACTATTACCACTACTACCAGTACTACTACCACTACTATTACCACTACTACCAGTACTACTACCACTACTATTACCACTACTACCAGTAATTTTACCACTACTACCAGTACTATTACCACTACTACCAGTACTATTACCACTACTACCCTACCACCAGTACTATTACCACTACTACCAGTACTATTACCACTACTACTAGTACTATTACCACTACTACCAGTACTACTACCAGTACTATTACCACTACTACTAGTACTATTACCACTACTACCAGTACTATTACCACTACTACCAGTACTACTACCACTACTATTACCACTACTACCAGTACTACTACCACTACTATTACCACTACTACCAGTACTATTACCACTACTACCAGTACTACTACCACTACTATTACCACTACTACCAGTACTACTACCACTACTATTACCACTACTACCAGTACTTTTACCACTACTACCAGTACTATTACCACTACTACCAGTACTATTACCACTACTACCAGTACTATTACCACTACTACCAGTACTATTGCCACTACTACCAGTACTATTACCACTACTACTAGTACTACTACCAGTACTATTACCACTACTACCACTACTACCAGTACTACTACCAGTACTATTACCACTACTACCTCTACTACCAGTACTACTACCACTACTACCTCTACTACCAGTACTATTACCACTACTATTACCACTACTACCAGTACTATTACCACTACTACCAGTACTACTACCAGTACTATTACCACTACTACCAGTACTATTACCACTACTACCAGTACTATTGCCACTACTACCAGTACTATTACCACTACTACCAGTACTACTACCAGTACTATTACCACTACTACCACTACTACCAGTACTACTACCAGTACTATTACCACTACTACCTCTACTACCAGTACTACTACCACTACTACCTCTACTACCAGTACTATTACCACTACTATTACCACTACTACCAGTACTATTACCACTACTACCAGTACTATTACCACTACTATTACCACTACTACCAGTACTATTACCACTACTATTACCACTACTACCAGTACTATTACCACTACTATTACCACTACTACCAGTACTATTACCACTACTACCAGTACTATTACCACTACTATTACCACTACTACCAGTACTACTACCACTACTATTACCACTACTACCAGTACTATTACCACTAATACCAGTACTACTACCAGTACTATTACCACTACTACCAGTACTATTACCACTACTATTACCACTACTACCAGTACTATTACCACTACTACCAGTACTATTGCCACTACTACCAGTACTATTACCACTACTACCAGTACTACTACCAGTACTATTACCACTACTATTACCACTACTACCAGTACTACTACCACTACTATTACCACTACTACCAGTACTATTAACACTACTACCAGTACTATTACCACTACTACCAGTACTACTACCAGTACTGTTGCCACTACAACCACTACTATTGCCACTACTACCAGTACTACTACCACTACTACCAGTACTATTACCACTACTACCAGTACTACTACCACTACTACCAGTACTATTACCACTACTACCAGTACTATTACCACTACTATTACCACTACTACCAGTACTATTACCACTACTACCAGTACTATTACCACTACTACCAGTACTACTACCAGTACTATTACCACTACTACCACTACTACCAGTACTACTACCAGTACTATTACCACAACTACCAGTACTAATACCAGTACTACTACCACTACTACCAGTACTACTACCAGTACTATTACCACTACTACCACTACTACCAGTATTACTACCAGTACTATTACCACTACTACCACTACTACCAGTACTACTACCACTACTACCAGTACTACTACCAGTACTATTACCACTACTACCACTACTACCAGTACTATTACCACTACTACCAGTACTACTACCACTACTATTACTACTACCAGTACTTTTACCACTACTACCAGTACTATTACCACTACTACCAGTACTATTACCACTACTACCAGTACTACTACCAGTACTATTACCACTACTACCAGTACTATTACCACTACTACCAGTACTACTACCAGTACTATTACCACTACTACCCTACCACCAGTACTATTACCACTACTACCAGTACTATTACCACTACTACCAGTACTATTACCACTACTACCAGTACTACTACCACTACTATTACCACTACTACCAGTACTACTACCACTACTATTACCACTACTACCAGTACTTTTACCACTACTACCAGTACTATTACCACTACTACCAGTACTATTACCACTACTACCAGTACTACTACCAGTACTATTACCACTACTACCAGTACTATTACCACTACTACCAGTACTATTGCCACTACTACCAGTACTATTACCACTACTACCAGTACTACTACCAGTACTATTACCACTACTACCTCTACTACCAGTACTATTACCACTACTACCAGTACTACTACCACTACTACCTCTACTACCAGTACTATTACCACTACTACTTACCACTACTACCAGTACTATTACCACTACTACCAGTACTATTACCACTACTATTACCACTACTACCAGTACTATTACCACTACTATTACCACTACTACCAGTACTACTACCAGTACTTTTACCACTACTATTACCACTACTACCAGTACTATTACCACTACTATTACCACTACTACCAGTACTACTACCACTACTATTACCACTACTACCAGTACTATTGCCACTACTACCAGTACTATTACCACTACTACCAGTACTACTACCAGTACTATTACCACTACTATTACCACTACTACCAGTACTACTACCACTACTATTACCACTACTACCAGTACTATTACCACTACTACCAGTACTATTACCACTACTACCAGTACTACTACCACTACTATTACCACTACTACCAGTACTACCAGTACTACTACCAGTACTATTACCACAACCACTACCAGTACTAATACCAGTACTACTACCACTACTACCAGTACTACTACCAGTACTATTACCACTACTACCACTACTACCAGTATTACTACCAGTACTATTACCACTACTACCACTACTACCAGTACTACTACCACTACTACCAGCACTACTACCAGTACTATTACCACTACTACCACTACTACCAGCACTATTACCACTACTACCAGTACTACTACCACTACTATTACTACTACCAGTACTTTTACCACTACTACCAGTACTATTACCACTACTACCAGTACTATTACCACTACTACCAGTACTACTACCAGTACTATTACCACTACTACCAGTACTATTACCACTACTACCGGTACTACTACCAGTACTATTACCACTACTACCCTACCACCAGTACTATTACCACTACTACCAGTACTATTACCACTACTACCAGTACTATTACCACTACTACCAGTACTACTACCACTACTATTACCACTACTACCAGTACTACTACCACTACTATTACCACTACTACCAGTACTTTTACCACTACTACCAGTACTATTACCACTACTACCAGTACTATTACCACTACTACCAGTACTACTACCAGTACTATTACCACTACTACCAGTACTATTACCACTACTACCAGTACTATTGCCACTACTACCAGTACTATTACCACTACTACCAGTACTACTACCAGTACTATTACCACTACTACCTCTACTACCAGTACTATTACCACTACTACCAGTACTACTACCACTACTACCTCTACTACCAGTACTATTACCACTACTATTACCACTACTACCAGTACTATTACCACTACTACCAGTACTATTACCACTACTATTACCACTACTACCAGTACTATTACCACTACTATTACCACTACTACCAGTACTACTACCAGTACTTTTACCACTACTATTACCACTACTACCAGTACTATTACCACTACTATTACCACTACTACCAGTACTACTACCACTACTATTACCACTACTACCAGTACTATTACCACTAATACCAGTACTACTACCAGTACTATTACCACTACTACCAGTACTATTACCACTACTATTACCACTACTACCAGTACTATTACCACTACTACCAGTACTATTGCCACTACTACCAGTACTACTACCAGTACTATTACCACTACTATTACCACTACTACCAGTACTACTACCACTACTATTACCACTACTACCAGTACTATTACCACTACTACCAGTACTATTACCACTACTACCAGTACTACTACCAGTACTGTTGCCACTACAACCACTACTATTGCCACTACTACCAGCACTACTACCACTACTACCAGTACTATTACCACTACTACCAGTACTACTACCACTACTACCAGTACTATTACCACTACTACCAGCACTACTACCACTACTACCAGTACTATTACCACTACTACCAGTACTATTACCACTACTACCAGTACTACTACCAGTACTATTACCACTACTACCACTACTACCAGTACTACTACCAGTACTATTACCACTACTACCAGTACTACTACCAGTACTACTACCACTACTACCAGTACTACTACCAGTACTATTACCACTACTACCAGTATTACTACCAGTACTATTACCACTACTACCACTACTACCAGTACTACTACCAGTACTACTACCACTACTACCAGTACTACTACCAGTACTATTACCACTACTACCACTACTACCAGTACTATTACCACTACTACCAGTACTACTACCACTACTATTATTACTACCAGTACTTTTACCACTACTACCAGTACTATTACCACTACTACCAGTACTATTACCACTACTACCAGTACTACTACCAGTACTATTACCACTACTACCAGTACTATTACCACTACTACCAGTACTATTACCACTACTACCAGTACTACTACCACTACTATTACCACTACTACCAGTACTACTACCACTACTATTACCACTACTACCAGTACTTTTACCACTACTACCAGTACTATTACCACTACTACCAGTACTATTACCACTACTACCAGTACTATTGCCACTACTACCAGTACTATTACCACTACTACCAGTACTACTACCAGTACTATTACCACTACTACCACTACTACCAGTACTACTACTAGTACTATTACCACTACTACCCCTACTACCAGTACTACTACCACTACTACCTCTACTACCAGTACTATTACCACTACTATTACCACTACTACCAGTACTACTACCAGTACTATTACCACTACTACCAGTACTATTACCACTACTACCAGCACTATTACCACTACTACCAGTACTATTGCCACTACTACCAGTACTATTACCACTACTACCAGTACTACTACCAGTACTATTACCACTACTACCACTACTACCAGTACTACTACTAGTACTATTACCACTTCTACCAGTACTACTACCACTACTACCTCTACTACCAGTACTATTACCACTACTATTACCACTACTACCAGTACTACTACCAGTACTATTACCACTACTACCAGTACTATTACCACTACTACCAGTACTATTACCACTACTACCAGTACTATTGCCACTACTACCAGTACTATTACCACTACTACCAGTACTACTACCAGTACTATTACCACTACTACCACTACTACCAGTACTACTACCAGTACTATTACCACTACTACCTCTACTACCAGTACTACTACCACTACTACCTCTACTACCAGTACTATTACCACTACTATTACCACTACTACCAGTACTATTACCACTACTATTACCACTACTACCAGTACTATTACCACTACTATTACCACTACTACCAGTACTATTAACACTACTATTACCACTACTACCAGTACTATTACCACTACTATTACCACTACTACCAGTACTACTACCACTACTATTACCACTACTACCAGTACTATTACCACTACTATTACCACTACTACCAGTACTACTACCACTACTATTACCACTACTACCAGTACTATTACCACTAATACCAGTACTACTACCAGTACTATTACCACTACTACCAGTACTATTACCACTACTATTACCACTACTACCAGTACTATTACCACTACTACCAGTACTATTACCACTACTACCAGTACTATTGCCACTACTACCAGTACTATTACCACTACTACCAGTACTACTACCAGTACTATTACCACTACTATTACCACTACTACCAGTACTACTACCACTACTATTACCACTACTACCAGTACTATTACCACTACTACCAGTACTATTACCACTACTACCAGTACTACTACCAGTACTGTTGCCACTACAACCACTACTATTGCCACTACTACCAGTAATACTACCACTACTATTACTACTACTACCAGTACTATTACCACTACTACCAGTACTATTACCACTACTACCAGTACTACTACCACTACTATTACCACTACTACCAGTACTACTACCACTACTATTACCACTACTACCAGTACTATTACCACTACTACCAGTACTACTACCAGTACTATTACCACTACTACCACTACTACCAGTACTACTACCAGTACTATTACCACCAATACTATTACCACTACTACCAGTACTATTACCACTACTACCAGTACTACTACCAGTACTACTACCACTACTACCAGTACTACTACCAGTACTATTACCACTACTACCACTACTACCAGTATTACTACCAGTACTATTACCACTACTACCAGTACTACTACCACTACTACCACTACTACCAGTACTACTACCAGTACTATTTCCACTACTACCACTACTACCAGTACTATTGCCACTACTACCAGTACTACTACCACTACTATTACTACTACCAGTACTATTACCACTACTACCAGTACTATTACCACTACTACCAGTACTATTGCCACTACTACCAGTACTATTACCAGTACTATTACCACTACTACCCTACCACCAGTACTATTACCACTACTACCAGTACTATTACCACTACTACCACTACTACCAGTATTACTACCAGTACTATTACCACTACTACCACTACTACCAGTACTACTACCAGTACTACTACCACTACTACCACTACTACCAGTACTACTACCAGTACTATTACCACTACTACCACTACTACCAGTACTATTACCACTACTACCAGTACTACTACCACTACTATTACTACTACCAGTACTTTTACCACTACTACCAGTACTATTACCACTACTACCAGTACTATTACCACTACTACCAGTACTACTACCACTACTATTACCACTACTACCAGTACTATTACCACTACTACCAGCACTATTACCACTACTACCAGTACTACTACCACTACTATTACCACTACTACCCTACCACCAGTACTATTACCACTACTACCAGTACTATTACCACTACTACCAGTACTATTACCACTACTACCAGCACTACTACCAGTACTATTACCACTACTACCCTACCACCAGTACTATTACCACTACTACCAGTACTACTACCAGTACTATTACCACTACTACCAGTACTACTACCAGTACTATTACCACTACTACCTCTACTACCAGTACTACTACCACTACTACCCACTACTACCAGTACTATTACCACTACTACCAGCACTATTACCAGTACTATTACCACTACTACCAGTACTATTACCACTACTACCAGTACTACTACCAGTACTACTACCACTACTACCACCCTACTACCAGTACTATTACCACTACTACCAGTACTATTACCACTACTACCAGACTATTACCACTACTACCAGCACTATTACCACTACTACCCTACCACCAGTACTATTACCACCCAGTACTATTACCACTACTACCAGTACTATTACCACTACTACCACCACCAGTACTATTACCACTACTACCAGCACTATTACCACTACTACCAGTACTATTACCACTACTACCAGACTACTACCAGTACTATTACCACTACTACCAGTACTATTACCACTACTACCAGTACTACTACCACTACTACCAGCACTACTACCACTACTACCACCACTACTACCAGTACTACTACCACTACTATTACCACTACTACCAGTACTATTACCACTACTACCAGTACTACTACCAGTACTATTACCACTACTACCACTACTACCAGTACTACTACCAGTACTATTACCACCTACCAGTACTATTACCACTACTACCAGTACTATTACCACTACTACCAGTACTACTACCAGTACTACTACCACTACTACCATACTACTACCAGTACTATTACCACTACTACCAGTACTACTACCAGTACTATTACCACTACTACCACTACTACCAGTACTACTACCAGTACTACTACCACTACTACCAGTACTACTACCAGTACTATTACCACTACTACCAGTACTATTGCCACTACTACCAGTACTACTACCACTACTATTACTACTACCAGTACTATTACCACTACTACCAGTACTATTACCACTACTACCAGTACTATTGCCACTACTACCAGTACTATTACCAGTACTATTACCACTACTACCCTACCACCAGTACTACCACCACTACTACCAGTACTATTACCACTACTACCACTACTACCAGTACTACTACCACTACTACCAGTACTACTACCAGTACTATTACCACTACTACCACTACTACCAGTACTATTACCACTACTACCTCTACTACCAGTACTACTACCACTACTACCAGTACTACTACCACTACTATTACTACTACCAGTACTTTTACCACTACTACCAGTACTACTACCACTACTACCAGTACTACTACCACTACTATTACCACTACTACCAGTACTATTACCACTACTATTACCACTACTACCAGTACTATTACCACTACTACCACTACTACCAGACTATCTACTACCAGTACTACTACCACTACTATTACCACTACTACCAGTACTATTACCACTACTATTACCACTACTACCAGTACTACTACCACTACTATTACCACTACTACCAGTACTATTACCACTAATACCAGTACTACTACCAGTACTATTACCACTACTACCAGTACTATTACCACTACTATTACCACTACTACCAGTACTATTACCACTACTACCAGTACTATTACCACTACTACCAGTACTATTGCCACTACTACCAGTACTATTACCACTACTACCAGTACTACTACCAGTACTATTACCACTACTATTACCACTACTACCAGTACTACTACCACTACTATTACCACTACTACCAGTACTATTACCACTACTACCAGTACTATTACCACTACTACCAGTACTACTACCAGTACTGTTGCCACTACAACCACTACTATTGCCACTACTACCAGTAATACTACCACTACTATTACTACTACCCAGTACTATTACCACTACTACCAGTACTATTACCACTACTACCAGTACTACTACCACTACTATTACCACTACTACCAGTACTACTACCACTACTATTACCACTACTACCAGTACTATTACCACTACTACCAGTACTACTACCAGTACTATTACCACTACTACCACTACTACCAGTACTACTACCAGTACTATTACCACCAATACTATTACCACTACTACCAGTACTATTACCACTACTACCAGTACTACTACCAGTACTACTACCACTACTACCAGTACTACTACCAGTACTATTACCACTACTACCACTACTACCAGCATTACTACCAGTACTATTACCACTACTACCAGTACTACTACCACTACTACCACTACTACCAGTACTACTACCAGTACTATTCCACTACTACCACTACTACCAGTACTATTGCCACTACTACCAGTACTACTACCACTACTATTACTACTACCAGTACTATTACCACTACTACCAGTACTATTACCACTACTACCAGTACTATTGCCACTACTACCAGTACTATTACCAGTACTATTACCACTACTACCCTACCACCAGTACTATTACCACTACTACCAGTACTATTACCACTACTACCACTACTACCAGTATTACTACCAGTACTATTACCACTACTACCACTACTACCAGTACTACTACCAGTACTACTACCACTACTACCACTACTACCAGTACTACTACCAGTACTATTACCACTACTACCACTACTACCAGTACTATTACCACTACTACCAGTACTACTACCACTACTATTACTACTACCAGTACTTTTACCACTACTACCAGTACTATTACCACTACTACCAGTACTATTACCACTACTACCAGTACTACTACCACTACTATTACCACTACTACCAGTACTATTACCACTACTACCAGTACTATTACCACTACTACCAGTACTACTACCACTACTATTACCACTACTACCCTACCACCAGTACTATTACCACTACTACCAGTACTATTACCACTACTACCAGTACTATTACCACTACTACCAGTACTACTACCAGTACTATTACCACTACTACCCTACCACCAGTACTATTACCACTACTACCAGTACTATTACCAGTACTATTACCACTACTACCAGTACTACTACCAGTACTATTACCACTACTACCTCTACTACCAGTACTACTACCACTACTACCTCTACTACCAGTACTATTACCACTACTACCAGTACTATTACCAGTACTATTACCACTACTACCAGTACTATTACCACTACTACCAGTACTACTACCAGTACTACTACCTCTACTACCCTACTACCAGTACTATTACCACTACTACCAGTACTATTACCACTACTACCAGTACTATTACCACTACTACCAGTACTATTACCACTACTACCCTACCACCAGTACTATTACCACCCAGTACTATTACCACTACTACCAGTACTATTACCACTACTACCCTACCACCAGTACTATTACCACTACTACCAGTACTATTACCACTACTACCAGTACTATTACCACTACTACCAGTACTACTACCAGTACTATTGCCACTACTACCAGTACTATTACCACTACTACCAGTACTACTACCACTACTACCAGTACTACTACCACTACTATTACCACTACTACCAGTACTACTACCACTACTATTACCACTACTACCAGTACTATTACCACTACTACCAGTACTACTACCAGTACTATTACCACTACTACCACTACCACCAGTACTACTACCAGTACTATTACCACCAATACTATTACCACTACTACCAGTACTATTACCACTACTACCAGTACTACTACCAGTACTACTACCACTACTACCAGTACTACTACCAGTACTATTACCACTACTACCAGTATTACTACCAGTACTATTACCACTACTACCACTACTACCAGTACTACTACCAGTACTACTACCACTACTACCAGTACTACTACCAGTACTATTACCACTACTACCAGTACTATTGCCACTACTACCAGTACTACTACCACTACTATTACTACTACCAGTACTATTACCACTACTACCAGTACTATTACCACTACTACCAGCACTATTGCCACTACTACCAGTACTATTACCAGTACTATTACCACTACTACCCTACCACCAGTACTATTACCACTACTACCAGTACTATTACCACTACTACCACTACTACCAGTACTACTACCACTACTACCAGTACTACTACCAGTACTATTACCACTACTACCACTACTACCAGTACTATTACCACTACTACCTCTACTACCAGTACTACTACCACTACTACCAGTACTACTACCACTACTATTACTACTACCAGTACTTTTACCACTACTACCAGTACTACTACCACTACTACCAGTACTACTACCACTACTATTACTGCTACCAGTACTTTTACCGCTACTACCAGTACTATTACCACTACTACCAGTACTATTACCACTACTACCACTACTACCAGTACTATTACCACTACTACCAGTACTACTACCACTACTATTACTACTACCAGTACTTTTACCACTACTACCAGTACTATTACCACTACTACCAGTACTATTACCACTACTACCAGTACTACTACCAGTACTATTACCACTACTACCAGTACTATTACCACTACTACCAGTACTACTACCACTACTATTACCACTACTACCAGTACTATTACCACTACTACCAGTACTATTACCACTACTACCAGTACTACTACCAGTACTATTACCACTACTACCCTACCACCAGTACTATTACCACTACTACCAGTACTATTACCACTACTACCAGTACTATTACCACTACTACCAGTACTATTACCACTACTACCAGTACTACTACCACTACTATTACCACTACTACCAGTACTATTACCACTACTACCAGTACTATTACCACTACTACCAGTACTACTACCAGTACTATTACCACTACTACCCTACCACCAGTACTATTACCACTACTACCAGTACTATTACCACTACTACCAGTACTATTACCACTACTACCAGTACTACTACCAGTACTATTACCACTACTACCTCTACTACCAGTACTACTACCACTACTACCTCTACTACCAGTACTATTACCACTACTACCAGTACTATTACCAGTACTATTACCACTACTACCAGTACTATTACCACTACTACCTGTACTACTACCAGTACTACTACCTCTACTACCCTACTACCAGTACTATTACCACTACTACCAGTACTACTACCAGTACTACTACCTCTACTACCCTACTACCAGTACTATTACCACTACTACCAGTACTATTACCACTACTACCAGTACTATTACCACTACTACCCTACCACCAGTACTATTACCACCCAGTACTATTACCACTACTACCAGTACTATTACCACTACTACCCTACCACCAGTACTATTACCACTACTACCAGTACTATTACCACTACTACCAGTACTATTACCACTACTACCAGTACTACTACCAGTACTATTACCACTACTACCACTACTACCAGTACTACTACCAGTACTATTACCACTACTACCAGTACTACTACCACTACTACCTCTACTACCAGTACTATTACCACTACTACCACTACTACCAGTACTACTACCAGTACTATTACCACTACTACCAGTACTATTACCACTACTACCAGTACTATTACCACTACTACCAGTACTACTACCAGTACTACTACCTCTACTACCAGTACTACTACCAGTACAGTTACCACTACTTCTAGTATTATTACCAGTATCATGTCTTATACTCCAGTCACATCCAAATCTGCGGTCACAATTCTGTTTCTTGTTTCTCTTTCTGTCTTTCAGGCTGTTTTGTTCATCCTCAGCCTCCTCACATGTTTCCTCTTCATGAAGATCCCTTTCCCCGGCCAATACACCCCCCATTCCAAGAGCAAGAGCGCCACACCCAGGATAACATAGACGTTGCTTTATACCAATTCCTCTCCACAGGTCAGGAATCTGTTATCACACCCCATATCATCTCACTGTAACCCTTTATTACCTATAGACTGGTGACTCCCCCGCCCATAGGGATGACCACTTACTACACTGAGGACTATATAGGAGAGAGCAAGGACAGGCCTCAGCATAGGCAAAAAATGGACAATTCTGTGAAATCTCACAGCACTATATCTTTACAGTCTGCCACAGTCTGACATCCTTTCTTGCCAAGTAGTATTTTTGTCATCATTTTCGTATTATTTCCTGTAGTCACTGCCGATTGTAAGCCCAATTGATCCATGCAACATTGGTGCATTTAGTTATTTCTTGTGCTTTGGGTGCTTTGGCCAGGCCTACCCTCCTCTAAGTCACATTCATAAGCATATCTATCATAGAATAAAAGAAAAACAGCAAAATGCCTGGAAAAGGAAACTTTTGCTACTGTCATGCCACACACCACTGCTAGTAACAATAAGAATGTGAGTGGCAACAGCAACACTACTTCGAGTTTTGGCAGCTCTGCCAGTAGCAGGGTTGTTGTAGTTCCTGAGAATGAAGAAATTGATTACTTTCCTTGTTTATCTCAGTCACTGCAGGATGTTATATCTGACAGCAGTGACACAGTCACTTTTTATCAAGGTTCGGTGTGTTCCTCCTCCTCCTCTGCTGTTGTAGCACGTAAATTACTGCACAGCTTTTCTGCTCTGTTAACCATGCCTTCTTCATCTTCACTGACACTATCTCTAGTAGCGATGTGGCACCTGTTTAGAGAGATATTCTTTCTAGTCCAAGTCTCCCTCTTCTTGATGAATTGTATGAGTAAAGTCATTTTTTGGATGTGAAGGAGGCAGATTTGGAAGACTTGATGGTGGTGGATCTAGTAGTGACAGGTGATGGAGTACTGGTAGTTGTGCTAGTAGGGCCACTAGGGGGAAAGTCGGAGGTAGGAATTATGAGGATGTGCAAGAATCCCCTGGCCATAAGGAATGAGAAAAAGTTAGGAAGACGATGACATTCCCAATGATGACTCTGTTGCGCATAGGACCTGGTAACTGGGTGACAAGGGGACATCAGATTAAAAGGGGGCTGGAAGTGCTGATAGTAATGATTCCCACCAATGCACAGTCCCAACATCGAAACATACCTGGGCAGACCTGAGACAAGCTTGGGTGGTGGACTGGAGTATGATGTTATGTTATTCAAGATAAGGAACGTGACTTGTGCTTTGATGCAGATTTTAGGTTTTGGGTGGAGCTTGTTGATGTAACTCCTCCTTCTCCTCTTCCAGGCCCTGCGTTCCATCCATTTGCTGATATGAACTTCCTCCTCCCCGGCATGCCACAATCCATGAACTTCACCCAGTTTCCTCTCAATGGCCCGTACCCACAAGTAAATTGGAATAGGAAGATGAAGTCAAGGAGAGGGAGGCCAAGGAGGGGCTGGACCCACCCGTACCCTCGTCCTACAATGTAAAAACTCAGGTTCTACTGAGTTAATCCAGCCAGGTCCTCCAGGGTCATGTGACTTGTTTCAGGACCCTGAGCCATGTCACCCTGTCTACAGTTACATGCGCTGTCCTTTAGGTTTGGGATTTTTGCATTTTTTTTCTAGGATTTCTAGAGCTTGATAAAGTATTCACGCCTCTGTGGATCGGAGACTATACATCCTAAGGACAGCGATTCCTCAGATACCCCTGAACTGCCCATAGGTTACTACCCCCTATATGGTGGTATATGGGGTATCAGCCTGGCGGAGGATGTCGCTGCCTGTGCTGCATTCTGCTGACCTCTCAGTATCTGCACAATGAGGAAAGTATTAACCCCCCCTTGCCCAATTTTCTGTGAACAATATTTTTGATACTTTTTGTAATTTTATATGAGGCTGAAGTAACTGTTTGTGTCTTTACATTTCACTTTATGTATTTGGTCAGTGACTTGTGACTATGTGGAGTCAGCAGAGTGACTGGCTGTCCCTCCCTGGTGGAGGTGCCGGAGATATATATAGAGGTACTGGTCACTGTATATAAGGGGCCGCAGCTGAGAGGTCAATACTTTAAAGGGATCTTCCACCTTTCTAATTTTGATGGCCTGTCCTTAGGATAGGTCATTAGTTTTAGATATGTAGGGGAACAAAAGTCAGCACCCCCACAGATCAGCGCTTCCAGCAGTGGTTTTAGGGACTTGTATAGATAGAACCCCGCTGTAGTACCTAAACCTGCACTACACGTTGTACAGCGAGTGAGCACCGCGGCTCCCGCCATGTAAACATTAATGAAACTGCTCATCTGTGGGGGTATCAGCTGTCAGACCTCGCAGACCTAAAATCTAGGCCATAGATATTAGAAAGGCCGATAATCACTTTATGTTTTTTTGTATTATTATGTAATTTTCTTTGTTATTTACTTATTTGCTGTGGAATAAAGTTTATTCATTGAAGACAGGTTATTTATTCTTCATGTACAATCCTTTCACAGGATGAACCACAGATCCCCGCTTGTGGGTTTATCATTTCCTTTCTAGAGACCCAAAATTCCATGTTCTGTAACACATACCTAAGGTCTTTGGTGCATGGAAACTGGTCATGTGGATCCTCACCAACTGATATTACATTACTTATCTGTATTATACTCCAGAGCTGCGCTCACTATTCTGCTGGTACAGTCACTGTGTACATACATTACTTATCCTGTACTGATCCTGAGTTACATCCTGTATTATACTCCAGAGCTGCGCTCACTATTCTGCTGGTGCAGCCACTGTGTACATATATTACATTACTTATCTGTATTATACTCCAGAGCTGCGCTCACTATTCTGCTGGTACAGTCACTGTGTACATACATTACTTATCCTGTACTGATCCTGAGTTACATCCTGTATTATACTCCAGAGCTGCGCTCACTATTCTGCTGGTGCAGCCACTGTGTACATATATTACATTACTTATCTGTATTATACTCCAGAGCTGCGCTCACTATTCTGCTGGTACAGTCACTGTGTACATACATTACATTACTTATCCTGCACTGATCCTGAGTTATATCCTGTATTATACTCCAGAGCTGCACTCACTATTCTGCTGGTGCAGTCACTGTGTACATATATTACATTACTTATCTGTATTATACTCCAGAGCTGCGCTCACTATTCTGCTGGTACAGTCACTGTGTACATACATTACATTACTTATCCTGTACTGATCCTGAGTTACATTCTGTATTATACTCCAGAGCTGCACTCACTATTCTGCTGGTACAGTCACTGTGTACATACATTACATTACTTATCCTGTATTATACTCCAGAGCTGCGCCCACTACTGCTGGGGCACTGTGCACACTTACTTACCTGTATTACTCCAGGCGCGCCCTTCTGCTGGCGTCCTTGTACTACTTACTTACTTTCCTGTCTGTCCTGGTTCTCCTGTATTTACTCCAGAGCTGCGCTCACTATTCTGCTGGTACAGTCACTGTGTACATACATTACATTACTTATCCTGTACTGATCCTGAGTTACATCCTGTATTATACTCCAGAGCTGCGCTCACTATTCTGCTGGTACAGTCACTGTGTACATACATTACATTACTTATCCTGTATTATACTCCAGAGCTGCGCTCACTATTCTGCTGGTACAGTCACTGTGTACATACATTACATTACTTATCCTGTACTGATCCTGAGTTACATCCTGTATTATACTCCAGAGCTGCGCTCACTATTCTGCTGGTACAGTCACTGTGTACATACATTACATTACTTACCCTGTATTATACTCCAGAGCTGCGCTCACTATTCTGCTGGTGCAGTCACTGTGTACATACATTACATTACTTATCCTGTACTGATCCTGAGTTACATCCTGTATTATACTCCAGAGCTGCACTCACTATTCTGCTGGTGCAGTCACTGTGTACATACATTACATTACTTATCCTGTACTGATCCTGAGTTACATCCTGTATTATACTGCAGAGCTGCACTCACTATTCTGCTGGTGCAGTCACTGTGTACATACATTACATTACTTATCCTGTACTGATCCTGAGTTACATCCTGTATTATACTCCAGAGCTGCGCTCACTATTCTGCTGGTACAGTCACTGTGTACATACATTACATTACTTATCCTGTATTATACTCCAGAGCTGCGCTCACTATTCTGCTGGTGCAGTCACTGTGTACATACATTACATTACTTATCCTGTACTGATCCTGAGTTATATCCTGTATTATACTCCAGAGCTGCGCTCACTATTCTGCTGGTACAGTCACTGTGTACATACATTACATTACTTATCCTGTACTGATCCTGAGTTATATCCTGTATTATACTCCAGAGCTGCGCTCACTATTCTGCTGGTGCAGTCACTGTGTACATACATTACATTACTTATCCTGTACTGATCCTGAGTTACATCCTGTATTATACTCCAGAGCTGCACTCACTATTCTGCTGGTGCAGTCACTGTGTACATACATTACATTACTTATCCTGTACTGATCCTGAGTTACATCCTGTATTATACTCCAGAGCTGCGCTCACTATTCTGCTGGTACAGTCACTGTGTACATACATTACATTACTTATCCTGTATTATACTCCAGAGCTGCGCTCACTATTCTGCTGGTGCAGTCACTGTGTACATACATTACATTACTTATCCTGTACTGATCCTGAGTTATATCCTGTATTATACTCCAGAGCTGCGCTCACTATTCTGCTGGTGCAGTCACTGTGTACATACATTACATTACTTATCCTGTAGTTCTTTTATTAATAAAATTATAAAACATAACAATCTTCATAAACATTAAACATAAGATTAATCAAAGGACAAACACAACAAAATAACACAACAAGTGACGATTCTATAATACAATATATATACTATATACTGGTTAGTATATTGACTGGTCCAGCCTCATTCACACCAAATACCCTTCAACCGCACTAATCCCAGTAATACATAATCTCACCGGCTGATCCAGCTGCCCACGACACCAAGAAAAACCACATTAATGACAAAAATAATATAATAAACATAAACTTACATTACTTATCCTGTACTGATCCTGAGTTACATCCTGTATTATACTCCAGAGCTGCACTCACTATTCTGCTGGTACAGTCACTGTGTACATACATTACATTACTTATCCTGTATTATACTCCAGAGCTGCGCTCACTATTCTGCTGGTACAGTCACTGTGTACATACATTACATTACTTATCCTGTATTATACTCCAGAGCTGCACTCACTATTCTGCTGGTGCAGTCACTGTGTACATACATTACATTACTTATCCTGTACTGATCCTGAGTTACATCCTGTATTATACTCCAGAGCTGCGCTCACTATTCTGCTGGTGCAGTCACTGTGTACATACATTACATTACTTATCCTGTACTGATCCTGAGTTACATCCTGTATTATACTCCAGAGCTGCGCTCACTATTCTGCTGGTGCAGTCACTGTGTACATACACATACATTACATTACTTATCCTGTACTGATCCTGAGTTACATCCTGTATTATACTCCAGAGCTGCGCTCACTATTCTGCTGGTACAGTCACTGTGTACATACATTACATTACTTATCCTGTATATCCTGAGTTATCCTGTATAACTCCAGAGCTGCGCTCACTATTCTGCTGGTACAGTCACTGTGTACATACATTACATTACTTATCCTGTATTATACTGCAGAGCTGCACTCACTATTCTGCTGGTGCAGTCACTGTGTACATACAATACATTACTTATCCTGTACTGATCCTGAGTTACATCCTGTATTATACTCCAGAGCTGCGCTCACTATTCTGCTGGTACAGTCACTGTGTACATACATTACATTACTTATCCTGTATTATATTCCAGAGCTGCACTCACTATTCTGCTGGTGCAGTCACTGTGTACATACAATACATTACTTATCCTGTACTGATCCTGAGTTACATCCTGTATTATACTCCAGAGCTGCACTCACTATTCTGCTGGTGCAGTCACTGTGTACATACATTACTTATCCTGTACTGATCCTGAGTTACATCCTGTATTATACTCCAGAGCTGCACTCACTATTCTGCTGGTACAGTCACTGTGTACATACATTACATTACTTATCCTGTACTGATCCTGAGTTACATCCAGAATTATACTCCAGAGCTGCGCTCACTATTCTGCTGGTACAGTCACTGTGTACATACATTACATTACTTATCCTGTACTGATCCTGAGTTACATCCTGTATTATACTCCAGAGCTGCGCTCACTATTCTGCTGGTGCAGTCACTGTGTACATACATTACATTACTTATCCTGTACTGATCCTGAGTTACATCCTGTATTATACTCCAGAGCTGCGCTCACTATTCTGCTGGTGCAGTCACTGTGTACATACATTACATTACTTATCCTGTACTGATCCTGAGTTACATCCTGTATTATACTCCAGAGCTGCGCTCACTATTCTGCTGGTACAGTCACTGTGTACATACATTACACTACTGTATTTCCAGAGTGCGTATATTCTGCGGTGCAGTCACTGTGTACTCTTACATTCTTATCCTGTACTGATCTGAGTTATATCCTGTATTATACTCCAGAGCTGCGCTCACTATTCTGCTGGTGCAGTCACTGTGTACATACATTACATTACTTATCCTGTACTGATCCTGAGTTACATCCTGTATTATACTCCAGAGCTGCGCTCACTATTCTGCTGGTACAGTCACTGTGTACATACATTACATTACTTATCCTGTACTGATCCTGAGTTATATCCTGTATTATACTCCAGAGCTGCGCTCACTATTCTGCTGGTACAGTCACTGTGTACATACATTACATTACTTATCCTGTATTATACTGCAGAGCTGCACTCACTATTCTGCTGGTGCAGTCACTGTGTACATACAATACATTACTTATCCTGTACTGATCCTGAGTTACATCCTGTATTATACTCCAGAGCTGCGCTCACTATTCTGCTGGTACAGTCACTGTGTACATACATTACATTACTTATCCTGTATTATATTCCAGAGCTGCACTCACTATTCTGCTGGTGCAGTCACTGTGTACATACAATACATTACTTATCCTGTACTGATCCTGAGTTACATCCTGTATTATACTCCAGAGCTGCACTCACTATTCTGCTGGTGCAGTCACTGTGTACATACATTACTTATCCTGTACTGATCCTGAGTTACATCCTGTATTATACTCCAGAGCTGCACTCACTATTCTGCTGGTACAGTCACTGTGTACATACATTACATTACTTATCCTGTACTGATCCTGAGTTACATCCTGAATTATACTCCAGAGCTGCGCTCACTATTCTGCTGGTACAGTCACTGTGTACATACATTACATTACTTATCCTGTACTGATCCTGAGTTACATCCTGTATTATACTCCAGAGCTGCGCTCACTATTCTGCTGGTGCAGTCACTGTGTACATACATTACATTACTTATCCTGTACTGATCCTGAGTTACATCCTGTATTATACTCCAGAGCTGCGCTCACTATTCTGCTGGTACAGTCACTGTGTACATACATTACATTACTTATCCTGTACTGATCCTGAGTTACATCCTGTATTATACTCCAGAGCTGCGCTCACTATTCTGCTGGTACAGTCACTGTGTACATACATTACATTACTTATCCTGTATTATACTCCAGAGCTGCACTCACTATTCTGCTGGTACAGTCACTGTGTACATACATTACATTACTTATCCTGTACTGATCCTGAGTTACATCCTGTATTATACTCCAGAGCTGCACTCACTATTCTGCTGGTACAGTCACTGTGTACATACATTACATTACTTATCCTGTATTATACTCCAGAGCTGCGCTCACTATTCTGCTGGTGAGTCACTGTGTATACATTACATTACTTATCCTGTACTGATCCTGAGTTACATCCTGTATTATACTCCAGAGCTGCGCTCACTATTCTGCTGGTACAGTCACTGTGTACATACATTACATTACTTATCCTGTACTGATCCTGAGTTATATCCTGTATTATACTCCAGGCTGCGCTCACTATTCTGCTGGACAGTCACTGTGTACATACATTACATTACTTATCCTGTATTATACTGCGAGCTGCACTCACTATTCTGCTGGTGCAGTCACTGTGTACATATAATACATTACTTATCCTGTACTGATCCTGAGTTACATCCTGTATTACTCCAGAGCTGCGCTCACTATTCTGCTGGTACAGTCACTGTGTACATACATTACATTACTTATTCTGTATTATATTCCAGAGCTGCACTCACTATTCTGCTGGTGCAGTCACTGTGTACATACAATACATTACTTATCCTGTACTGATCCTGAGTTACATCCTGTATTATACTCCAGAGCTGCACTCACTATTCTGCTGGTGCAGTCACTGTGTACATACATTACTTATCCTGTACTGATCCTGAGTTACATCCTGTATTATACTCCAGAGCTGCACTCACTATTCTGCTGGTACAGTCACTGTGTACATACATTACATTACTTATCCTGTACTGATCCTGAGTTACATCCTGTATTATACTCCAGAGCTGCGCTCACTATTCTGCTGGTACAGTCACTGTGTACATACATTACATTACTTATCCTGTACTGATCCTGAGTTACATCCTGTATTATACTCCAGAGCTGCACTCACTATTCTGCTGGTACAGTCACTGTGTACATACATTACACTACTTATCCTGTATTATACTCCAGAGCTGCACTCACTATTCTGCTGGTACAGTCACTGTGTACATACATTACATTACTTATCCTGTACTGATCCTGAGTTACATCCTGTATTATACTCCAGAGCTGCGCTCACTATTCTGCTGGTACAGTCACTGTGTACATACATTACATTACTTATCCTGTACTGATCCTGAGTTACATCCTGTATTATACTCCAGAGCTGCGCTCACTATTCTGCTGGTACAGTCACTGTGTACATACATTACATTACTTATCCTGTACTGATCCTGAGTTACATCCTGTATTATACTCCAGAGCTGCACTCACTATTCTGCTGGTACAGTCACTGTGTACATACATTACACTACTTATCCTGGCTGTTATACTCCAGAGCTGCACTCACTATTCTGCTGGTACAGTCACTGTGTACATACATTACATTACTTATCCTGTACTGATCCTGAGTTACATCCTGTATTATACTCCAGAGCTGCGCTCACTATTCTGCTGGTACAGTCACTGTGTACATACATTACATTACTTATCCTGTACTGATCCTGAGTTACATCCTGTATTGTACTCCAGAGCTGCGTCACTATTCTGCTGGTGCAGTCACTGTGTACATACATTACATTACTTATCCTGTACTGATCCTGAGTTACATCCTGTATTATACTCCAGAGCTGCGCTCACTATTCTGCTGGTGCAGTCACTGTGTACATACATTACATTACTTATCCTGTACTGATCCGGAGTTACATCCTGTATTATCTCCAGAGCTGCCTCACTATTCTGCTGGTCAGCACTGTGTACATACATTACATTACTTATCCTGTATTATACTCCAGAGCTGCGCTCACTATTCTGCTGGTACAATCACTGTGTACATACATTACATTACTTATCCTGTACTGATCCTGAGTTACATACTGTATTATACTCCAGAGCTGCGCTCACTATTCTGCTGGTACAGTCACTGTGTACATACATTACATTACTTATCCTGTATTATACTCCAGAGCTGCGCTCACTATTCTGCTGGTACAGTCACTGTGTACATACATTACATTACTTATCCTGTACTGATCCTGAGTTACATCCTGTATTATACTCCAGAGCTGCGCGCTCTATTCTGCTGGAGAATTCACAATGTACAGTAAAAATTCATCAAACCATGACGACGTTGGGGTTATTAGTAGACTCGATAGGTGCAGTATCTTGGACTATGGTACACAGCCAGAGTCTCCAACACAATATGCTTCGTCATTGGAATGGAGATATGAAGTGGATGCGTACAAAGATAAGTTTAGACCAAGCCACAAGGGAAGAATTGAAATGGTAGCTCAATCCACAAAACTTGAAAAAGGGGAAAAGTTTACACTTCAAGGAATCACTTATCATAGCCACAGACGCTTCCCAGCAAGGTAGGGGGTGCTCATCTACAAACCTTATGGGCACAAGGCCTATGGGACAAATTAGACAGACGCTGTTCTTCAAATTATCGAGAGATGAAAGCTGTCAGGTTGGCATTTCGGCATTTCATACCATTGATCCAGGACAGAGGCCTATTACTGAACAAGCAGGGGAAACCTGAAGCAAGGTATTGATGATGGAGTGCAAGAAGATTTATCAATTGGTAGAATCTGCCCTGCTGGACTTAAGAGCTCTGCCTATAAGAGGATCTCTGAATACCAGAGTGGATCTTCAGAGCCGGAAGATTCTCAGACCATCGGAGTGGGATCTAAATCCCAAATACTTTAACAGACAGATGGGGAATGCCACAGAAACAATGCGAAACTTCCAGTGTTCCGTTCTCTGAATCCTCAAGATCACCCGTACACAGTAGACGTGTTCTCCATCAGTTGAAGACAAATTTCTTTACGTCTTTCCTCCAGTCCAGATTATTCAGAGACTTCTGCAGAAAATACTGATGGAAGGTCCATCAGTGATAATAATAGCACCATTCCTCCATTCTGGCCCCGGAGGGAGCGGGTTTCCTCTATTATTGCAAATTTCAAACTATGTGCATTGGCCTCTCCCTCAGTATCCAGATCTCTTAATCCAGAAAGACTTGTTCCATCCACAACTGAACAAACTCCATCTCTCGACTTGGTTTGTGAAGGGTCAAGATTGAAAGATACCGGATTATCTACATCAGTAAGTAATACTCTATTGGCAGTAGTGAGGACTCTACAAATAAAACTTATCACAAAATACGGTGTAAATTCTCTTCCTGGCTCAGCCATTCAGCATTTCATTCAGTAGAAATACCGAGTGTTCTGCAATTCCTGCAAGATGGGTTTCAGAAAGGCCTTAAGTTTAACACTCTTAAAGTACACACGGCAGCCATTAATGCCATGACAGATGGAACATTCTCTGGTCATCCTTTAGTAGCGAGATTCTTCCAAACTGTTAGGAACCTGAGGCCGGAGGTTAAACCTCCTGTACCTGTCTGGGATTTATCTGTTGTTCTCAATGCTCTGACATCTCATCCATTGGAATCGATCCAGGACATTGGCCTTAAATGGTTATCCTGTAAAGTAGCTTTTCTAGTAGCCATTACATCTGTCTAGAGTCTGGGAAAACTACAATCCTTATCTTCAAGAAGTCCAAACCTAAGAATTCTACCCAATGGGAGATCTTCCTCCTCCTTCACCAAGGGCACATTGTACATGCTCCACAGCAGCCTCATGGGCTGAGGATACACAAGTCTCCATCCTGGATATCTGTACTGTCATTTCCTGGAGATCTTCCTCCACCTTCACCAAGGACACATTGTACACGCCCTACAGCAGCCTCATGGGCTGAGGATACACAAGTCTCCATCCTGCATATCTGTACTGTCATTTCCTGGAGATCTTCCTCCACCTTCACCAAGGACATATTGTACACGCTCCACAGTAGCCTCATGGGCCGAGGATACACAAGTCTCCATCCTGCATATCTGTACTGTCATTTCCTGGAGATCTTCCTCCATCTTCACCAAGGACACATTGTACACGCTCCACAGCAGCCTCATGGGCTGAGGATACACAAGTCTCCATCTGGTATATCTGTACTGTCGCTTCCTGGAGATCTTCCTCCTCCTTCACCAAGGGCACATTGTACATGCTCCACAGCAGCCTCATGGGCTGAGGATACACAAGTCTCCATCCTGTATATCTGTACTGCTGCTTCCTGGAGATCTTCCTCCACCTTCACCAAGGACACATTGTACACGCTCCACAGCAACCTCATGGGCTGAGGATACACAAGTCTCCATCCTGTATATCTGTACTGCTGCTTCCTGGAGATCTTCCTCCACCTTCACCAAGGACACATTGTACACGCTCCACAGCAACCTCATGAGCTGAGGATACACAAGTCTCCATCCTGGATATCTGTACTGCCGCTTCCTGGAGATCTTCCTCCTCCTTCACCAAGGGCACATTGTACATGCTCCACAGCAGCCTCATGGGCTGAGCATACACAAGTCTCCATCCGGTATATCTGTACTGTCGCTTCCTGGAGATCTTCCTCCACCTTCACCAAGGGCACATTGTACATGCTCCACAGCAGCCTCATGGGCTGAGGATACACAAGTCTCCATCCTGCATATCTGTACTGTCATTTCCTGGAGATCTTCTTCCACCTTCACCAAGGACACATTGTACACGCTCCACAGCAGCCTCATGGGCTGAGGATACACAAGTCTCCATCCTGGATATCTGTACTGTCATTTCCTGGAGATCTTCCTCCACCTTCACCAAGGACACATTGTACACGCTCCACAGCAGCCTCATGGGCTGAGGATACACAAGTCTCCATCCGGTATATCTGTACTGTCGCTTCCTGGAGATCTTCCTCCACCTTCACCAAGTGCACATTGTACATGCTCCACAGCAGCCTCATGGGCTGAGGATACACAAGTCTCCATCCTGGATATCTGTACTGTCATTTCCTGGAGATCTTCCTCCACCTTCACCAAGGGCACATTGTACACACTCCACAGTAGCCTCATGGGCCGAGGATACACAAGTCTCCATCCTGCATATCTGTACTGTCATTTCCTGGAGATCTTCCTCCACCTTCACCAAGGACACATTGTGCATGCTCCACAGCAGCCTCATGGGCTGAGGATACACAAGTCTCCATCCGGTGTATCTGTACTGTCGCTTCCTGGAGATCTTCCTCCACCTTCACCAAGTGCACATTGTACATGCTCCACAGCAGCCTCATGGGCTGAGGATACACAAGTCTCCATCCTGGATATCTGTACTGTCATTTCCTGGAGATCTTCCTCCACCTTCACCAAGGGCACATTGTACACACTCCACAGTAGCCTCATGGGCCGAGGATACACAAGTCTACATCCTGCATATCTGTACTGTCATTTCCTGGAGATCTTCCTCCACCTTCACCAAGTGCACATTGTACATGCTCCACAGCAGCCTCATGGGCTGAGGATACACAAGTCTCCATCCTGGATATCTGTACTGTCATTTCCTGGAGATCTTCCTCCAACTTCACCAAGGGCACATTGTACACACTCCACAGTAGCCTCATGGGCCGAGGATACACAAGTCTCCATCCTGCATATCTGTACTGTCATTTCCTGGAGATCTTCCTCCACCTTCACCAAGGACACATTGTACACGCTCCACAGCAGCCTCATGGGCTGAGGATACACAAGTCTCCATCCTGGATATCTGTACTGTCATTTCCTGGAGATCTTCCTCCACCTTCACCAAGGACACATTGTACACGCTCCACAGCAGCCTCATGGGCTGAGGATACACAAGTCTCCATCCTGGATATCTGTACTGCCGCTTCCTGGAGATCTTCCTCCATCTTCACCAAGGACATATTGTACACGCTCCACAGCAGCCTCATGGGCTGAGGATACACAAGTCTCCATCCTGTATATCTGTAATGTCGCTTCCTGGAGATCTTCCTCCACCTTCAACAAGGACATATTGTACATGCTCCACAGCAGCCTCATGGGCTGAGGATACACAAGTCTCCATCCTGGATATCTGTACTGTCATTTCCTGGAGATCTTCCTCCACCTTCACCAAGGACACATTGTACACGCTGCACAGCAACCTCATGGGCTGAGGATACACAAGTCTCCATCCTGTATATCTGTACTGCCGCTTCCTGGAGATCTTCCTCCACCTTCACCAAGGACACATTGTACATGCTCCACAGCAGCCTCATGGGCTGAGGATACACAAGTCTCCATCCTGTATATCTGTACTGCCGCTTCCTGAAGATCTTCCTCCACCTTCACCAAGGACACATTGTACACGCTCCACAGCAGCCTCATGGGCTGAGGATACACAAGTCTCCATCCGGTATATCTGTACTGCCGCTTCCTGGAGATCTTCCTCCTCCTTCACCAAGGACACATTGTACATGCTCCACAGCAGCCTCATGGGCTGAGGATACACAAGTCTCCATCCTGGATATCTGTACTGTCATTTCCTGGAGATCTTCCTCCACCTTCACCAAGGATACATTGTACACGCTCCACAGCAGCCTCATGGGCTGAGGATACACAAGTCTCCATCCTGGATATCTGTACTGTCATTTCCTGGAGATCTTCCTCCACCTTCACCAAGGACACATTGTACACGCTCCACAGCAGCCTCATGGGCTGAGGATACACAAGTCTCCATCCTGGATATCTGTACTGTCATTTCCTGGAGATCTTCCTCCACCTTCACCAAGGATACATTGTACACGCTCCACAGCAGCCTCATGGGCTGAGGATACACAAGTCTCCATCCTGGATATCTGTACTGTCATTTCCTGGAGATCTTCCTCCACCTTCACCAAGGACACATTGTACACGCTCCACAGCAACCTCATGGGCTGAGGATACACAAGTCTCCATCCTGGATATCTGTACTGTCATTTCCTGGAGATCTTCCTCCACCTTCACCAAGGGCACATTGTACACACTCCACAGTAGCCTCATGGGCCGAGGATACACAAGTCTCCATCCTGCATATCTGTACTGTCATTTCCTGGAGATCTTCCTCCACCTTCACCAAGGACACATTGTACACGCTCCACAGCAGCCTCATGGGCTGAGGATACACAAGTCTCCATCCTGTATATCTGTACTGCCGCTTCCTGGAGATCTTCCTCCACCTTCACCAAGGACACATTGTACACGCTCCACAGCAGCCTCATGGGCTGAGGATACACAAGTCTCCATCCTGTATACTGCTGCCGCTTCCTGGGATCTTCTCCACCTTCCCGGCCATTGTACACGCTCCACAGCAGCCTCATGGGTTGAGGATACACAAGTCTCCATCCTGGATATCTGTACTGTCATTTCCTGGAGATCTTCCTCCATCTTCGCTAAACATTATTGTCTGGACATCCACTCTGAGGGTCCAGCCTTTGGCACAGCAGTACTTAATACGGGTTCCAAATAACGATCTACCCCCCTTATGTGGTTAACCAGGTCCCATCTGTGCTGACGCAGGATCAATAAGAAAGACAAAATTGGGTCTTACCTGGAATTTTGCTTTCTTTGAGTCCAAGGCAGCGGAGCGAACCCGCCCAACTTAATTAGGAAAAAACTCATCCAGTTAACACACAAGGAAATAGTGAGAGGGGGGAGGGGTTTGTATACCATCAATTATGCTAATTAACTATCTCATGATACCTAGGTGGGCCAGTCCTAGGAGGAATTAAAGGTGGGGCTACAGACCCATCTGTGCTGCCATGGACTCAAAGAAAGTAAAACCCAATTCTGTCTATACCTTGGCTGCATCATCAAACCTTATATACTGTATAATATATACTACACCTCTAGAGACAGGGCTGTATATAATCTATACTACATCTCTAGAGACTGAGAGAGGGGAGGGCTGTATATACTCTATACTACACCTATATAATATATACTGCACCTCTAGAGACTGAGAGAGAGAAGAGAGGACTGTATATAATCTATACTACACCTACTATATAGAATCTATATCTTTATTATATACTATACTGTACAAAAACTATAACTGTACTATACACTATACTGTATACAAACTATATCTATACTATACACTATACTGTATACAATCTGGAACTATACTATACACCATACTGTACACAATCTATATCTATACTGTACGCTATACTGTACCCAAACTATATGTACTGTATACTGTACTAACTGAGCTTGGTGTTTTCTAGATGTTTGATGTGTACATTTCTGTGCATGTCTCTCATACTCGATACTGAAGTCGAGATGTTTTGAATATTTTGTTTCCGTTTTTGTTTAACATTTGCATATCATTAACATGTCTGGGATTTCCAGAATTCCAAGACTTTTCCTTCTTTGTGGTGCAATGTCAGAGTTGAGGCGTGTATATAGTGAATGCGGATGGACCTGCTCTATCTAAGTCTATGTATGGAAGGGTTCATCTTTGTGAGCTTTGATGGTTCTTCCATCCTTATTTTATATTTTACAACATTCCTTACAAGACGTGAGCACAACCCACACACCTGTTATATACAAGGATAAGCGGTCAGCAAGCAAGAGGCACCTAATATGTATTCCTAGGATACACGGCTGCTATCTGGAAAAGACACCACTGTATATATAGATTCTGATGGGTCCGACTGTATATGTAGTGCTACAGGTACGCCAGGTACTAGGCAGACTGATGTATAGAGCACACTCACAGCTGATATACTCCAGAGCTGCACTCACTAATCCTCCACCCAGGACATCGCCTTCCTTTTGGTCTCTCCCAATGTCTTTCAAGGTAACAGGTCATGCATTAGGGCTGCAATTTTTCCAAAGTCCTTGATAAATCGCCTGTAGTAATCCACCAGTCCCTGGAAGGAGTAGAGCTTGCGGCTGTTGACTGGCAAAGTCTACTGTTGAACAACCTGAACCTTCATATTGTGCGATGTGCCCTTTCTGGACACCATACACACCAGATACTCAATGCTGTCATGGGGGAGATGACACCTCTGTGATTTTAACATCAACTCATGCTCAGTATCCCATCCAACCATTCCATATGCTCCTCAAACATGATGGACAAGAAAATGTTGCCCGTGTAAATCCCCAAGCATTCTTGGTTCAGCTCCTCCACCCACAACACCATTAACCTTCCGGATTGGCAGGTTGTTGATTTCCTTCAACTTCCGTCACTGCAGGACTCCCGAACATGTCATAGAAGAGAAAACTACTTTGAACATCAAATGTGCCAAAGTGGTGACCTGGGACCTGGTGTTGACCATGCATGAAAGCTTTGTTTCACTGAT
Organism: Leptodactylus fallax; assembly: GCA_947044405.1. Lineage (NCBI taxonomy): Eukaryota > Metazoa > Chordata > Amphibia > Anura > Leptodactylidae > Leptodactylus > Leptodactylus fallax. The sequence goes on along the minus strand of CAMRHE010000970.1, from coordinate 110,032 downwards.
CTTGGCTTGGATCACCAGATTTTAACCACCATGTCTGCAGTTTTCACAATAGGACATTTCCTGCAATTCGCCACCCTAGTTTAAAGACCATCCATGGGGCCAAAGAGATATGCCCCTTCCACTGGCACATCTAGAAGATTTGGGGCGTAAACCATGGCCTCCACTTGCGAGCCTCTATCCTGAGGGCACCAACTCCAGCTCTTGGGCTGCCTGTAGTTCCTTCAGGGCCTCCTCAATGGAGATTAGTATTGCTTCTATAGTTACCTCCCAGTGAGGGGCCTTCTTCATAGGATGCGTCTCCAGTAAAGGGGCAACCACCAGAGCTTCAGCCTGTTCCTCAAGTCTCAAGTGGGTCTCAAGTCACTTCTGCAACATTCTCTTGAAGGAGTGGTTACGCAGCTCCATGATCAACTGGTCATACAGCGCAGTGGTCAGAGTAGTCCTTACTCCGGCCCTTCTCTGCTACATGGTGATGACATTCTATAGGCCGTTGCTATACTGTAACGGAGTCTTGTTCTCACCTTCCACGCTGGTGAAGAACCTTTTCTGCAACACCACCATCTGAGTGGACATATCTCTGTAGACCCCTTCTCTCCTTCTCCAGACCCTTCTGTCCCCATCCAGACTCTACTATCTCCTCCAGATCTGTTAACCATTAAGTTTTCAGAGTATTTTATAATCCTAAAGGTGATCAGAGGTGGTGTCAGTTGCATCATGTCAGCTAACGGTTTGTATGCTACATGCAAAATTGTACCAAAATTCAACAAACCAAAATTTATTGGTGACCATGGTGGCTCCGCTCTGCCTTCTGTTGGTGTAGATGAAGATATTTGGAGAACTTCTTGAATTACCTGTAGGATCACTTTAACACAACTTCATGCAACGAATAAAAAGACAATTGATAGAAAACAAAACAAAATACCAGTAAAAAAGGAATTTTATTAAAAACAAAACTATTTTTGTACCACAGAATTAAATACAATACAAAATGATCAGCACATCGTAACAAGAGACGGCTCCGGGGCCTTGTAAACATTCAGCAGTACTGGGGTAGGCACCTGTCAGGCTGTCCTGGCGCGGCAGTCTGGGGTCAATAGCAAGAGATACAAAGACAAAATGGAGGGATGAAGCTCTATGATCAGGAAGAGGATTATTATAATACTATAATCTGGCATCAGTGCAGACCCCATGGCCGTCCCCTATACTTTGAGTGGTCTTTCACATGGGACAAAACCACCATATTTCATATTAAGCTAAGTATATATCATTTGTTTCCTATATATCTGCCATCTGTATGCACTGGAAATGACCTCTCCCATCGGTCTTATAATGCACGGCTGCCCATAGACTGACGCTAGTGAATCCCATAGACAATAAATAAAGGGACACCTTAAATATCAACAATATAGATCATTATAGATGTAGACTCATCCTATTATTATATAAAAAATAATGTCATCACTCTGCGGAGGTAAAAATGCAGCAGTGACCTAATATTAAAGTACCAGGGTCTAAACTGTGACCATAGAAAATCCTAGAAGACAAAAACTCTGCATGTCTAGAGCAGTGGTCGGCAACAAACCTACAACTCCCAGCATACCCTGACAGCCACAGCCACATCTACTGCCATGACATGCTGGGAGTAGTAGATTTGGGTCAACTGGAAAGCTACAAACCACTAGTCCAGAGAAGATGACCAACATGACCATGCAAGGATCCAGAAATCAGCACCAGGTCTTATACTGACCATATTGCACTATTCACATTTCCTATGATATCGGAGAACAATGTAAACTTTTAGTGAAAGTCACGGGACACATGCGGTATATAATATAGTCTTCTGACTACCTATCGTAATGTCTGCACTGAACACTATATATGGGTCACACGAAGATCCATGTATATATGTATGTACAGTGATACTGTATACAGTAGTCTATATAGCTGGCATAGATGTCTTAGAGACGTATATCGTCATGCCCAGGCTCAGGGAGTAACAATATGACCACAGGCAGTATATGATGGACCTCACATGCTTTGGGTGTACAGTGATCGAGGCATGTTCTTCATAAGTTCTCTCAGAATGGACATGGATTTCACATGTAATAATTGAAAAGATGGAACCATAATGAAATTATTATCGAAAAAACTAGCGCAGAAAATGTGGAAGAGAACAACGAGCTCATGGCGGAAAGAACTACTATTCTACAATCCATTGGAACAAAAAGCGTAGATTGCTTTTACACCTTTCTTCTCAAGTAATGGACACGTCATGGACTTCTAGGACCGATGTGATGGATATCCTCAGAGGTCCACAGGAGAAGACATGGGAGGTATCAAGCAAAGCCAATGTTGTAGGACATAGCAGGGTCATGGTGAGGAACGTTACTTTTCTCCAGTTTCCTCACGGACACGTGGATCAAGGATGGGATATACATTTTTGACATTGAGAACAATCATTCGTTATGTATCCCCAATATTCTTATGTTTCCTAATTGAATAAGGCACTGACGGAAGTCTAATAATGGTCCATACGAAGAATGAAAAGTCTTCTTAACGCTCAAACCAGGTCCAGTAGAACATCATTGGAGTCTACATGTTATTACATTGGGATTCAGAGACATCATTTTAAGGACGTATCAGAAGAGCATGGACAATGAAGTACCTCGGTGCACTACACAATGAAGGCTCGCTCACTGTCCAGTATGATCACTGATCCTCATCTGAGGATCCTCATCGAAATCTCAGAAGTTTTAGGGTCTTGTCATCCTCAAAGTGCAAATATCAGGATGGCGTATCTCCTAGTTCCTGGTTTCATTTCCCACTCCTGGATCATTGTCCACATCATTGCTTCTGTTGAAAGGCTGCAGCTGTCGCCTGAACTCTGCTCCCCGGCTTTGGCCTTCAAGAAAAAAAAATAGAAGTGAGTTTTACAAATGGAGTCTTGACTTTCTCCTTCTGAACGAGCGCTATTTCAAAACCCTTTCACCCAGTAGGAGAAGAAAGCGGACTACCGATGGGTGTCTGTCTGACTGGATTCCTTAGTCATGTTTAAGGCTCTTTAGCGAGTTGGACATTGACTTACAAGATTTTCTTTCTTCTAGAGAAGAGCTTATAAGAACCTTACTTATAAGACACCCTATGTCAGCCGACGATTCCACTGGTAAAACTTTACAGACTTGTATTTTTATGTTGCATTTTAGTATTAAAATATACGTGTGTATGTGGTAAAGACCCCATAAGAACAATGATATATGACCTACCACTGAGAGGACTTCATCTGCATGGCTTTGTTGGTGAGAGGAGGTTTGACATTTGTAGAGGGCGTCTTCACTAGAATTTCCTTGTGGACAGGATTCCCAGGAAGTGGCTTTCGGGGGGGATTCAGCTTAAAAAAAAAAAAAAGAAAACAAATTGACTACACAAATAATGGAGTAAAATTCCTTCCAAACTGAGCAGAACATGGTCACTGGACAGAGGTACCTGAGGGGTCCGGGCTGGACATGAGGGTAAAGGTTTCTTAGGGGGCAGGAGCTTTGTGTACTGGTTCTCCTGCTTTGGTGGAATGACTGGGGATGACGTGACAGGTGGCGGAGGTCTTGAAGGTTTCAGCTGTATGCTGGTCATCACTGTCTGGCTGCTCGGAGTTAACAATGGACGCACGATGTTGACCGGCTGGGAGTTGACCTGTGTGGCTCCATTTTTCCCATGGAAAGTGGACCATGAACTCTGTAGGAAAAGGAAAATAGTCAATAAACCAAAAAGTGAACAGGCTCACTGAGGAGAACAAGAGTGTCCTCAGGTCTCTAGTTACCCCAAGGACTGACTGTGTTTAGGATTACACATGGAGTCAGCTATCATTACCTTTTGTGTTGCAAGGGATGTGGATGAAGGTGGAAAACTGTGCTGAGTGAAGATTGTTTTAGAAGGTCCTCTGTCCGTCTGCGGGCGATGAGCGTATCCCATTCTGCAAAGTGACAATACAATTACAGAAGAAGTTCATATACACTATTTCCCCTAAAAATGTATTGTATAATCTCTTGTCAGATGCCTTCATCACTATGAAAGTCTAGAAGTGTGATCTATTGACCCTATCGAGAGCTGTTCAGTTGGTCTACACTATCATTCAGCTCACATGGAGAAGACAATGGAAGGACACTGAGCCTCCTCTCTTATGGGCTACTCCTAAGTATAGATCTATCTATTACCCATTCACTAAAACTAGAGATGAGAAAATTTTTCAAAAATTTGATTCGGCAGATTTGCTGAATTTTCCAATACGATTTGATTCGATTCGATATGAATTAATTTGCGGTGAATCCTGTTAAAAAAACAGCTATTTCCTGGTTGCAGAGAGCCTGTATAGTGGAGTAGAATCGCTGGTTCAGCACTATAGACTGCAATACACGTGTATTGCAGTCTATAGAGGAAGTCAGCCTATGCAGACGCATAGGTTGACTTCCTCACTTCTGGGCAAGATCAACCAGGTACTGGGGGCTACTAGCATACTGGGGTCACTGGCCAGACCCTGGGCTGCAGAAGATTGGGGGGTGCCCAGGGGGGCATGTAGCATGGTGGAACCCCTTGGACGCCGCGGTCATGTTTGACCACAGCATCCAAGGGGTTAAAACCCGCGATCAGAGCTGTGCTCCGACCGGGGGTTATGGAGCAGGGTGTTAGTTGTCAGTTACAGCTAACACCAGCTCCCGATGCCGTGGGCGGTCACGAAAGGGGTTGAAGGGCTATGACATCACAGGGTCGGCTGGCAGCTCATTGGCTGTACACATGGCATTGTGGGTGATCCCACATTCCCAGAGTTTCTTGCCCCATATCCTAATGTGCAGCAGCCATTTTATGAAAAAATATGATTTGTTACCACGAAGCGTGAGGAAATCCGGATTCGATGCAAATTGAATTTTTCCTGAAGTTTGGATCGAATTCCACTTCATCAGCTTCGATTAGCTCATCTCTAACTAAAACCATGACCACTTCCACAAAGAACTCTAGAACAGTGGGACTCCAGCTTTCCATATGCCACTCCGCCATTGGTGTTAAGGAGGACATTGAGGCTCCTTGTCCTTTGAGCTACTCCTAGAGTAAAATCTACGCCCAATTACTCATTCATCAAAACCAAGACCACTAAATGGTCCTATTGAGGACTCACAAAGACTGGGGCTCTAGTCCTCCAAGGTCTACTCTGCCACTATTTTGAAAATGACATTGCCCTGTACCCCAAAATCCTTGTCTGCCAATGAACATTTTTTTTTTTAGAAAATATCACGGTATTCCTGTATGTTGAAAGATTTGGTGCACTGAAAGGGTTTCGCTCCAATCAGTTTAGTTAATAAACAAAATTCAGGCCCTCGGTGTCTTGAATATTGGTAATTTATTCATATGCAATCCATAAATAGTGAACGTTTTCAATCTTTATAGGACCTTCTTCAGACAGTTGGATTGCCGAAGGCATAGAGGAATAGAGGTATAGAGCATGGAGGTAAGTATTACGTGGATTACACCGCTATAGAGGAGGCGACCTGATGAAGGTCCTATAAGGACCGAAAATATTCACTATAAATGGGACTGAACATGTGTCCTACTAATTATGGCTGCATCCTCCGACACAATCTACGGTGAGGATACATTGATGACGTTATTCGGAATCTCACTCACCTGCACTTTGATCGACTCTTTTGGACCCATTTCTTTAGGTGAGAATTTGGTTTTCTGTACCAATAGTAGATCCCAAACCCAACCAGTGGGAGGATGACCAGGAACAGGAGTAGTAAGAAGACGATGAGACCTTCTTGAACTGTCATAGGAAACATATAATTAGCTGACACTAATATAACGGTGGAGGGTTAATAGTCTGACATGTTCTCCACCTACAAGGTGACTATTCATAATAATGGTCATGACGTAGACAAGGCACATAAGGAAGCTAGAATGCAGCGTTCACATATAGGACTAACTCACAGTCATCTGGGACTGGCCCACTGTCGATGCTTCCACCATGGCCTGACGCCTCACAGTATGGCGGGTCCCAGCCAGCGTTACAATGGCAGTTTCTGTTACTGTTGCACACCTAGACAATGGTGAAAGATCTGGTCAGCTTGTAATGGAAATATAGAGAAGCAAAACTGTATAAAAAAAACACAGACACAATGTATATCTGTTCCTAGAGATGTCCCTGGGCATGGAGCCCGCCATGTCAAACCTTTATCCAAATCCAGTTTTTAGATTGAAAAAAAAAGTTGGTATAGAAAAGAGTTCTTTATCTTTGTAACATACTTTGTATATTGATTGTCTACTGATACATTGTAAAGAACCCTCAGCTGACATAAGTATTAATGCATGCCTGTAATCTACATATATACAGTCTATACTGGCTCTGGATGTTGTTTTCATTATGCAGATTACATTTTTGTACTTTCCATGGACTCACCCCGTGCCCGTTGCATCGAGCTATACATTGATCCCACTCAAAGAAGGAAGCGTTCTGGCACTGTCGATCTTTACAGACCTAGAACACAACATGAAAGCAATTTCACACTGGGGTCTCATATAGAGAAATACGTCATCTATATACCTGGGCCGTAATATACTAATAGGAATAGAAAACATCACATTATTGGGAGGAGGACAAATGGCCGAGATGAAAAGGAAAGACATGGAGACCTATACAGAAAGGGCCTACTGGCTCTGATGGGAGTCGCTGGGAAGATGATTGACATGATCAATCCTTTTGTTACTGCGGGAGGTAAACCACAACCATAGGTGTTTAGAGCAGTCTGAAGGGGCCAGAGGTGTCTGGAGGGTCAACATCAAATGATATACCTAGTCTGGTATCTAAGTACCAAGACTATTGTAGACAGACTTGTTGGCACCCCATAAACTTCATGTGGGTGGAATGTAGGCATGTAGCATATATGACTGACCATCCAACATCCAAGGATCATGTATACTATGTTTTTCCAAGACCTCACCAACCAACCAGTGACCAGACAACCAGAGACCCATCATGCAGTCTCCACCCATGGCTATCGCTGAGACTCAACATACAAGTTCTTCTGATGGTCCATAATATGTGGCTAGTCTAGTAATATATGAAGACTCCTACATGTTCATCTCAATACAACCGTCCACTCATCATGCATCCTCATCCATGATTCAAACTTACTGAAACTCAACATACCAGCCCTTCTCATGGGCCTTGAGATGTGATTGGTCAGGTGGTATCTGCTCATCTTAAGATATGCTCACCTCTATTGTTGGATCATACAACCATCCACTCATCATGCTGTCTCCATCCATGTTTCACAATTATTGAGAAGTTATTCCCATGGAATATAAGATGTAGCTGGTCAGATAACATGGAGTGTTAATCTTTCGACTTTCTGGAATCACATATATTCATCTCCATAGCTGGACCATACAACGTTCACGTATCAAGCAGCCTCCATCCATGGTTCACACTGAGACTCACCATACAAGCTCTACTCATAGTCTATAAGATGTGAGTGGTATTGTGTATTGTTCACCTTTCTAGAATGACATATGTTCCTCTCCATAGTTGGACCATACAATGCCCACTCCTCATGTAGTCTCCATAATATATAAATAGTAGATATGATCCAGGTAGATCTTTTTGGCCCTGTACTTTGTGTAATGCATCATCCTATACGTATACTCACCATGCCATCACCACACTTGGTGCCTGTCATGACTAGCCCTGGGTCGGAAGAGTCACCTTCTTCTTCCTGTAATGAATAGGAATGTGTTCCTCGACACTTCACCTCATGCCCATTGATCTGGATGGTGGTGTCCATGGAAACTGTATTGTCGTGTTTGGGTCTCTGAGCGCTGCTCTGACACTGGATTTTTCCACACTTGGCATCTCTGTCAAAATATAAAGAGTATTTCTATAAGGCGGGCACGGCCATAACCATTGATCTGGTGATCAATCCAGGAAAGAGTCGGAAAGAAAATCCCACATCTAAATTTTACTTCTCCCATTGTGACTGGTTCCAGTGAGACAGATGTGACCAGCTAAGCCCAAGAGAACCTCAACACTAACCAAAATCATAGAAGGGGGAGATATGGGTGAATTGTGTCCTCGAGTCGATGGCTTCCCTGGTTCGGTATGGAAGTGTTCTCTAGGTCAGCTAGCCCGCTACAATCTCCGCACATTATTATGTGATCCTACATGGTTATAAGTTACACGCTCGCTTACACACAACGTTACACACTCACTTGGATTTACATCTCACAAACTGCCCCTGGCTGTCCTTTCCGCAGTTCCCGTATTTATCTCCAGCCTTGTTCACATCCATGAAACAGATCTCTGGGGCTGGCCGAGCTCCTGTACAATGGGAGGAGATAAAATCAAGATGGAAAGGAGGTCAGTAATTATTTATATAGTCAGTACAGGATAAGTAATGTAATGTATGTACACAGTGACTGCACCAGCAGAATAGTGAGCGCAGCTCTGGAGTATAATACAGGATGTAACTCAGGATCAGTACAGGATAAGTAATGTATGTACACAGTGACTGCACCAGCAGAATAGTGAGCGCAGCTCTGGAGTATAATACAGGATGTAACTCAGGGTCAGTACAGGATAAGTAATGTAATGTATGTACACAGTGACTGCACCAGCAGAATAGTGAGTGCAGCTCTGGAGTATAATACAGGATAAGTAATGTAATGTATGTACACAGTGACTGTACCAGCAGAATAGTGAGCGCAGCTCTGGAGTGTAATACAGGATGTAACTCAGGATCAGTACAGGATAAGTAATGTATGTACACAGTGACTGTACCAGCAGAATAGTGAGCGCAGCTCTGGAGTATAATACAGGATGTAACTCAGGATCAGTACAGGATAAGTAATGTAATGTATGTACACAGTGACTGCACCAGCAGAATAGTGAGTGCAGCTCTGGAGTATAATACAGGATGTAACTCAGGATCAGTACAGGATAAGTAATGTATGTACACAGTGACTGTACCAGCAGAATAGTGAGCGCAGCTCTGGAGTATAATACAGGATGTAACTCAGGATCAGTACAGGATAAGTAATGTAATGTATGTACACAGTGACTGCACCAGCAGAATAGTGAGCGCAGCTCTGGAGTATAATACAGGATATAACTCAGGATCAGTACAGGATAAGTAATGTAATGTATGTACACAGTGACTGTACCAGCAGAATAGTGAGTGCAGCTCTGGAGTATAATACAGGATAAGTAATGTAATGTATGTACACAGTGACTGTACCAGCAGAATAGTGAGCGCAGCTCTGGAGTATAATACAGGATGTAACTCAGGATCAGTACAGGATAAGTAATGTAATGTATGTACACAGTGACTGTACCAGCAGAATAGTGAGCGCAGCTCTGGAGTATAATACAGGATGTAACTCAGGATCAGTACAGGATAAGTAATGTATGTACACAGTGACTGTACCAGCAGAATAGTGAGTGCAGCTCTGGAGTATAATACAGGATGTAACTCAGGATCAGTACAGGATAAGTAATGTAATGTATGTACACAGTGACTGTACCAGCAGAATAGTGAGCGCAGCTCTGGAGTATAATACAGGATGTAACTCAGGATCAGTACAGAATAAGTAATGTATGTACACAGTGACTGTACCAGCAGAATAGTGAGCGCAGCTCTGGAGTATAATACAGGATGTAACTCAGGATCAGTACAGGATAAGTAATGTAATGTATGTACACAGTGACTGCACCAGCAGAATAGTGAGTGCAGCTCTGGAGTATAATACAGGATGTAACTCAGGATCAGTACAGGATAAGTAATGTATGTACACAGTGACTGTACCAGCAGAATAGTGAGCGCAGCTCTGGAGTATAATACAGGATGTAACTCAGGATCAGTACAGGATAAGTAATGTAATGTATGTACACAGTGACTGTACCAGCAGAATAGTGAGCGCAGCTCTGGAGTATAATACAGGATAAGTAATGTAATGTATGTACACAGTGACTGTACCAGCAGAATAGTGAGCGCAGCTCTGGAGTATAATACAGGATGTAACTCAGGATCAGTACAGGATAAGTAATGTAATGTATGTACACAGTGACTGTACCAGCAGAATAGTGAGTGCAGCTCTGGAGTATAATACAGGATATAACTCAGGATCAGTACAGGATAAGTAATGTAATGTATGTACACAGTGACTGTACCAGCAGAATAGTGAGCGCAGCTCTGGAGTATAATACAGGATGTAACTCAGGATCAGTACAGGATAAGTAATGTAATGTATGTACACAGTGACTGTACCAGCAGAATAGTGAGCGCAGCTCTGGAGTATAATACAGGATGTAACTCAGGATCAGTACAGGATAAGTAATGTAATGTATGTACACAGTGACTGTACCAGCAGAATAGTGAGTGCAGCTCTGGAGTATAATACAGGATGTCTCGGGTCGCGGGTAAGTAATGTAATGTATGTACACAGTGACTGTACCAGCAGAATAGTGAGCGCAGCTCTGGAGTATAATACAGGATGTAACTCAGGATCAGTACAGGAGAAGTCATGTGTATACAGTGAGCTGTTACATGGTGATGAGAGATTACAGGGGTTCATTCTTACATATATGTTACATACCTGGTCCCCACAGGTGCACACATTGCTGTCCGTGTGTCAGACACATGCCATTCATACAGTACGCCTCGCCATAGGCACATGGAGAGCCGTCTAACATGTACACATTGGCTGGACAGAAGGGGTTGTCTCCTCGGCAGAACTCGGGCAGGTCACATGCTCCTGACTTCTCACGACAGAGGGTTCCGGCAGATTTTAACTAACAAGAAGCAAAAATATTTGTATAAGACATGTCATAAAACGCTGATCAGAAGGTCCTCAAACCCCAGAACATCTCTCCACTCACACCCTAGTCTACCCCCTGGCGTTCCTTACCTTACAGTCCTGGCAGCAGTCTCCATGGGCACACTGGGCTCCTTCCTTTAAGGTGCAGTCTTTAGCGTTACAGCAAGGATTGGTGCACTCCTGCAGGAGACATTCTCCATTAGTCAGTGCTGTGTACTCCGGTAAGTGAGACCACCACCATCTGGCAGGCCAGGACTTACCTCTGGCTCTCCACAATCACACTGCTCTCCCTGCTCCAAGAAGCCATTTCCACACTTCTTCCCCATCACCAGGTCCTTGGTGTCTGGCATATTGAAGAGACACATGCCGCCCCCCTTCTGGAAGTAACCGCGCAACTGCTGCTGGCTGCACGAGCTGAACTTACGAGGAAAGGGGTGTCTGGAGGAGGGGAAAGGGGAGATTGTTAGAGCTACATGTCTGATCGGTGGCACTCTGACTGCTGCGACTGCTGACCATCAAGTGGTACCAGCTCTAAGTCAGTCCAGGAATACTATGTCTCAATTCAGAGATGGCACTGAGCAGCGTGCAGTGTATTGTAATACATGGAAGATGCAGAAACTAGAGAGATCGTCATTACATTTATAGACACGTTGCGATAAGGAAGGTCACGATATATCGTGCAGACTCACTGCTGAGTGTTTGCTGCAGTGTGTATGACGGCACATTGGTGCAGATTCCTACCACATCCCCACTAACCCGTGAGGCCGTGCCCCTCAGAAAATGTAGTGAGAACCTCTGAAATGAGCTGTTCTACCTATGGCCCACTAAACCTTCCATGATGCCCCCCGGTATACAGGACAATGCCCCTGTCCTAGTAAGACGCACCCCCTTCTGAGCCCTCACACATTACTAACACCACGTGTCCCCACTCACCCGGTGGCGGCAGCCATGATGCATCCTCCTTGTTCAGGAGTGGCCTCTACACAGCAGTATTCCTTGTCATGGCTCATCCCAAAGTTGTGCCCAATTTCATGAGCCATGGTGGCCGCTGCTCCAATCGCCAGCTCAGAGTGGTCCTAGAAACGGGCAAAATGAGAACATCCCATAAAACCGGGAACCTCAAGGATGTCAAAGAAATATCAAAGAGATTATTGTGCCTCGTATTACCGGTCAGATGAGTCGCATTACACCCGAGGCTCGCTGAGATTTACTATATTGCTGTCACTTGCTCCTCAGCACCAGACCACAAGTGGTCACAATCAGTAGCCACTATTATTTTTTACAGTAAGAATATGTTGTGTGCTGCTAAGGAGCAACTGACATTGTGGAGCAAATCTCCGGGAAGGTTGTATGTAATGTGACATGTTAGATCGGCCTTATTATATTAGATCAGAGGATCGGATGTCATATGGGTCACTGTTCCTTTATGGTAGATGCAGTTGCTCTTGACATTAAGTGTAATAAACACCAGGAGCCTCGGAGGTCCCTTCAGTAGGGCCTTGGGCTGCGCATTCAGTCATGTGCAATGTCCTTAGACGTTTAGGGCATTAGGATGTCTAAGAAGAGTATACCCCTTTAAATAACTCGTCCACTCCTCAATTATTATATAGGACAAAGGTGGGATTATGATCACTGAGACCCCCACTGATCCTGAGAATGGGGGATCTTTTACCCCATTGTGACCGCACCCATGGTGCACGCTCCTGAGATAATGTACTACAGCTCTTGGTGCTCCCACTGAAGCCAATGGAAGTGGAGGAGGGCCGTGCGTTGGGTCCACCAGGGATACAGCCACTTTTTCCGCAACTGCATTCACATTCAAAATGGGGGGTAAAACAACCCCTGTTGTCAGGATCAGTGGGGGTCTCAGCTGTGACCCCCCTCCCATGATAAGCTATTTATCCTGTATGATAGATATGGTCTGTGGCATATCCCCTTTAAGTACAGCGATGCTCCTCGGGGGAGGGACCAAAAGTGTAAGCGGTTTAATAATACAGATATAATTAGAGCTGGATTACTAATGACTAAGGACCAGTTCTTACCATACTGACTCCCCCCGAGTTATCTGCAGTGCACATTCCCTCTAGGGGCGCCATCCCGATTGTCGTTCCTTTGAAGGTCACTCCCCTTAAAGAGACATAGACATAAACAATAGATAAAGTGCATCCACATGCAGAGCAATAGTAGTGAAGAGGTTAAAAAGCTGGAGGGTTATAGAACAACAGATGGGAATGGGGGATAGTGGTGACATGTTTGGGATGGGGTGTATGGGGCCTGAAGCAGCAGGGGGCGCCCTTCATTCAGACCCAGCTAGTAATAGTAATATGCGGTGACACTCACGTGACCAGCTGGGCGTTGTCATGCTTTCTCCGGCTTCTCAGTTTCTGCTTCCAGGTCAGGAATGTCTTCAGACTGTAGTTGGCGTCGTCCCGGACATCGCACTGGTCTCTCTCCGTCCACACCTCCAGGCCGATGAGAGCAATTTTGATGTTCATTGACATGTAAAACTGTTCAGGTGACAACAGGGAAAAATAGTTATAGCCGTGACCTGGAGTCGGAGGGAATCGGAGCCACCTATGTGACTGTTAGCCTGGACAGGGGACTCGTACCCCACTTTGTGTTAGATGGGAATGATCGACTAAAAGGGGTTCTCTACTGGTTTTACAAAAGGGGCAGACTAAGCATTACTGACTTTACCAATCCTCCCCTTCACTCCCATTTGGAGACCTATCAGGTCCCTGCTGGTCTCTACTTCTGGGTTCTGCCCACTCAGCCAATCATTGGTCGCAGCAGGATCAGTCAGTTTCAGACTTACCTTGTCTACAAAGTTGGCAATCTCCATAATACGGTGCTTGGTTTGGCCCAGATTCTTGTTTTGTTTCAGGTACTGTCAACCAGAAAAACCAATGACATACTGTAAGTCCTCGTATACCGGGGCCCCTAAAAACCAGCTGTACCCCAGGTCGTAATACAAAGTATCGCACAATGTACGCCGGTATGTAAGAATAAGTAGATGACCAGAGATCTGCAGCGCAGACAGTGGTAAAGAACCAAACATGACCTGATAAACTCAAGTCATATATGGGAGAATGAGGAGGACTACAGAAAGAGACAGAACAGGACTAGGGTAGCAGGAATTAGGGTCGGAGGACAGAACAAGCACATAGTATCAAAAAATAAAGGAAGTCTGTGAAAAACATGTTAAATAGACACATGTAGATACAAATGGGGTTCCAAAGGAAAGAGAGACCAGAATTTTAAGTAGAAAAAAAAATGACTTTGTGTGTAAAATATAGTCAAAAGTAAAACAAAAGGGTGGGGCCCTAAATATTCTAGAACAAATCAGTATGTCTGTACATGAGACAGAAAAGAGACATCAGAGACAGTGAAAAAGGGAAATCAAGATACGAGAGAGGAAAAGGAAGTCTGTATTGGTAAGTTTTAATGAAAGCTACGAAAAAGGAACAGCGATGGGGTCCCCCAATGACCCCAGGACATATGTATGTGAAACCATATGTCAGACAGAGAAGAGACATACATAGAGACTTAGAGAATGGGTACAATGAAAGAGAGAGACCAGAACTACAAGGAAGGACAATGGAGCTTGTGTAAAATAGACAACACCTGGCCAATAGGAAAGGAACAGTGATGGGGTCCCCAACTACCCCAGGACACATGTATGTGAAACCATATGTCAGACAGAGAAGAGACATACATAGAGACTGAGAGAATGGGTACAAGGAAAGAGAGAGACTGAACTTTAAAGAAGAGAACAAAACAAAGTTTGGGTGCAAAATGTAATAAAAACAGGAAAAAAGGGACAGCAATAAGGTCCCTAAATATTCTGGGATAAATCAGTATGTGAAAACACAAAGGAGACAGAAAAGAGACATAAGAGACAGTGAGAGAAGGGGAATCAAGATTAGAGAGACCAGACCTAAGAAGGAAAAGAAGGGACCTGAACTATAAGAAAGGAAAATAGATCTTGTGTAAAATAGGCAAGACCTGGCCAGAGCTAATAAAAAAGGAACAGCGATGGGGTCGCCAAGTACCCCTGGTCATATCTGTATGTGAAACCATATGTGAGACAAAGAAGAGACATACATAGATGGGTACAAGGAAAGAAAGAGACCAGAACTAAAAGGAAGGACAATGGAGCTTGTGTAAAATAGACAACACCTGGCCAATAGGAAGGACAGTGATGGGGTCCCCAACTACCCCAGGACACATGTTGTGAACCATATGTCAGACAGAGAAGAGACATACATAGAGACTGAGAGAATGGGTACAAGGAAAGAGAGAGACTGAACTTTAAAGAAGAGAACAAAACAAAGTTTGGGTGCAAAATGTAATAAAAACAGGAAAAAGGGACAGCAATGAGGTCCCTAAATATTCTGGGATAAATCAGTATGTGAAAACACAAAGGAGACAGAAAAGAGACATAAGAGACAGTGAGAGAAGGGGAATCAAGATTAGAGAGACCAGACCTAAGAAGGAAAAGAAGGGACCTGAACTATAAGAAAGGAAAATAGATCTTGTGTAAAATAGGCAAGACCTGGCCAGAGCTAATAAAAAGGAACAGCGATGGGGTCGCCAAGTACCCCTGGTCATATCTATTGTGAAACCATTGTGAGACAAAGAAGAGACATACATAGATGGGTACAAGGAAAGAAAGAGACCAGAACTAAAAGGAAGGACAATGGAGCTTGTGTAAAATAGATGTGGCCAATAGAAAAGGAACAGCGATCAGGTCACCAAGTACCTCGGGTCATATCAGTATGTGAAATAGAAAGAAGATGTACAGAGACAGTAGAAAAAAAAGGGACAGCAATAAGGTCCCTAAATATTCTAGGAGAAATCGGTACATGAAAACACATGGGAGAAAGAAGAGACAGTCAGAGATGGGGAATCAAGGAAAGAGAGAGGAAAATGAAGCCTGTGTATAATGGTAATAGGGACATCAATGGGGTCACCAAGTACCCCAGGACATATCTGTATGTGTAACCACATGTGAGACAGACTAGAGACATACATAGAGACTGAGAGAATGGGTACAAGGAAAGAGAGAGACCAGAACTAAGAGGAAGGACAATGGAGCTTGTGTAAAATAGACAAGACCTGGCCAATAGGAAAGGGACAGCAATGGGGTCCCCAACTACCCCAGGACAAATCACTATGAGGAGATGGAGCGTACAGATAGAGGCCAGACATAGAAGGCAGAATATAATAAGGTGAGGACATTATAAGCCTAGAGGAAGGCAGAGACTATAGGATCAGAGAACAAGACAGTCTTGTACAGAAATGAGACAGCAGATGAAATAGAGATGGAACAATCTGGGGTCCACGTCAGATCTGAGCCAGGCTCGTGTCTCCATTCTATAAGATAAAACTCACCAGTGAGTGGTCGGCCACAATAAATAGCTCCATATACTTCTGAGCCCCCCCAGACATTCCTCTTCATCTGCAATGTGAGAGATACCAGTGAGTTTAGATCAGACGACAGACCAGATATCAGCCAGAAGGGGGCGTTCTGCTGTCTCTACAATGTCTACTATAGAATTACGTACATGACATGTACAGACACTTCAGCACTGGGCCAGCAGGTGGAGATAAAGCACTGTGATGACAAACAGCCAGATCTCTTCTATACAATGTCCACTAGATGGCGCTCTAAACCTTTCACTAAAATCTATAGGTCACTTCAAAGACCTAAATATTTTACACGCCCTAAGCTCACCCCTGATAGTGGAAGTGAAAACATACTGAAATCTGATGGTTTACTCCGCAGGACTTTCACATTAGTATACTATGGCAGGGAGTGACTGAGAATCTCCTGTCTGAACAAACGCCTAAAGGGAAGCCCTGCCAATGAGGTCCATCTATAGTAAGTGGGCTGTCCATAGACTTCTACTCAATGTGTTCATGATGTCTACAGCCCTGTGCACTACTTGTCACCCTCCTGCCTTGCTCTACACTCTATGGTTGGCCAATGCCAGCTTTACCCTGTGGTGTCCAGGCTGGGAGATGTAGTCATCCAGGTGAGAGGTAGCAGAATAGGAGTGTCCATCATGTCCACAGCCCCCTTCTTTAATGGGCAGGTGCTTTGTCTGGTACAACATGTGGGTTCTGGAACTCGGTCCGTCCCGAGGGTGGAGGTAGAAGCTGTTGTTGGCACTCAGGACAATGAGGCCGCTGGAAATCAGAGCAGAAACGCTGAGAATCCCCTCTAATAATGGACAATCCCCTCTAATAATGGACAATCCCCTCTAATAATGGACAATCCCCTCTAATAATGGAGAATCCCCTCTAATAATGGAGAATCCCCTCTAATAATGGACAATCCCCTCTAATAATGGACAATCCCCTCTAATAATGGAGAATCCCCTCTAATAATGGAGAATCCCCTCTAATAATGGAGAATCCCCTCTAATAATGGACAATCCCCTCTAATAATGGAGAATCCCCTCTAATAAAGGACAACCCCCTCTAATAATGGACAATCCCCTCTAATAATGGACAATCCCTCTAATAATGGAGAATCCCCTCTAATAAAGGAGAATCCCCTCTAATAATGGAGAATCCCCTCTAATAATGGACAATCCCTTCTAATAATGGAGAATCCCCTCTAATAATGGAGAATCCCCTCTAATAATGGACAATCCCCTCTAATAATGGACAATCCCCGCCAATAATGGACAATCCCCTCTAATAATGGAGAATCCCCTCTAATAATGGAGAATCCCCTCTAATAATGGAGAATCCCCTCTAATAATGGAGAATCCCCTCTAATAAAGGACAACCCCCCTAATAATGGACAATCCCCTCTAATAATGGACAATCCCTTCTAATAATGGAGAATCCCCTCTAATAAAGGAGAATCCCCTCTAATAATGGAGAATCCCCTCTAATAATGGAGAATCCCCTCTAATAAAGGACAATCCCCTCTAATAATGGACAATCCCCACTAATAATGGAGAATCCCCTCTAATAAGGACAATCCCATCTAATAATGGACAATCCCCTCTAATAATGGAGAATCCCCTCTAATAATGGACAATCCCCACTAATAATGGACAATCCCCTCTAATAATGGACAATCCCCGCTAATAATGGACAATCCCCACTAATAATGGACAATCCCCTCTAATAATGGACAATCCCCGCTAATAATGGACAATCCCCGCTAATAATGGACAATCCCCGCTAATAATGGAGAATCCCCTCTAATAATGGACAATCCCCACTAATAATGGAGAATCCCCTCTAATAATGGACAATCCCATCTAATAATGGACAATCCCCTCTAATAATGGACAATCCCATCTAATAATGGACAATCCCCTCTAATAATGGACAATCCCCTCTAATAATGGACAATCCCATCTAATAATGGACAATCCCCTCTAATAATGGACAATCCCATCTAATAATGGACAATCCCCTCTAATAATGGAGAATCCCCTCTAATAAAGGACAATCCCATCTAATAATGGACAATCCCCTCTAATAATGGAGAATCCCCTCTAATAATGGACAATCCCCGCTAATAATGGACAATCCCCTCTAATAATGGACAATCCCCTCTAATAATGGACAATCCCCACTAATAATGGACAATCCCCGCTAATAATGGACAATCCCCGCTAATAATGGACAATCCCCTCTAATAATGGACAATCCCCGCTAATAATGGACAATCCCCGCTAATAATGGACAATCCTCTAATAATGGACAATCCCCGCTAATAATGGACAATCCCTACTAATAATGGACAATCCCCTCTAATAATGGACAATCCCCGCTAATAATGGACAATCCCCGCTAATAATGGACAATCCCCGCTAATAATGGAGAATCCCCTCTAATAATGGACAATCCCCACTAATAATGGAGAATCCCCTCTAATAATGGACAATCCCATCTAATAATGGACAATCCCCTCTAATAATGGACAATCCCATCTAATAATGGACAATCCCCTCTAATAATGGACAATCCCCTCTAATAATGGACAATCCCATCTAATAATGGACAATCCCCTCTAATAATGGACAATCCCCTCTAATAATGGAGAATCCCATCTAATAATGGAGAATCCCATCTAATAATGGACAATCCCCTCTAATAATGGACAATCCCCGCTAATAATGGACAATCCCCTCTAATAATGGACAATCCCCTCTAATAATGGACAATCCCCTCTAATAATGGACAATCCCCTCTAATAATGGACAATCCCCGCTAATAATGGACAATCCCCTCTAATAATGGAGAATCCCCTCTAATAAAGGACAATCCCATCTAATAATGGAGAATCCCCTCTAATAATGGAGAATCCCCGCTAATAATGGACAATCCCCTCTAATAATGGACAATCCCCTCTAATAATGGACAATCCCCTCTAATAATGGACAATCCCCTCTAATAATGGACAATCCCCTCTAATAATGGACAATCCCCTCTAATAATGGACAATCCCCTCTAATAATGGACAATCCCCTCTAATAATGGAGAATCCCATCTAATAATGGACAATCCCCTCTAATAATGGACAATCCCCTCTAATAATGGACAATCCCCGCTAATAATGGACAATCCCCGCTAATAATGGACAATCCCCGCTAATAATGGACAATCCCCACTAATAATGGACAATCCCTGCTAATAATGGACAATCCCTATTAATAATGGACAATCCCCGCTAATAATGGACAATCCCTATTAATAATGGACAATCCCCACTAATAATGGACAATCCCTGCTAATAATGGACAATCCCTATTAATAATGGACAATCCCCGCTAATAATGGACAATCCCCTCTAATAATGGACAATCCCCTCTAATAATGGAGAATCCCCTGGACAGGAGACCCCAATGTCTTCACTTCTGGACCTTCTAGCCTTACCTGATTCCTGAGCAGGTACTAAGAGCCACAGAAGATTCGTCATGACCCTTCACCTGACCATGGTAGTAACAGTGCTCCTATAGATGGAAGGAGAATGGGAGTGATTGTGCGGATACAACTCTTATCATCCCCAACATCTCAGAAATCATCGACTCTACATCCTGACCACCTTAACCAGCGTCCATAGGCTTCAGCACAAGGCGCAGTACAAGGCGCAGTACAAGGCGCAGTACAAGGGGCAGTACAAGGGGCAGTACAAGGCGCAGTACAAGGGGCAGTACAAGAGGCAGTACAAGGCGCAGTACAAGGCGCAGTACAAGGGGCAGTACAAGGCGCAGTACAAGGCGCAGTACAAGGGGCAGTACAAGGCGCAGTACAAGGGGCAGTACAAGGCGCAGTACAAGGCGCAGTACAAGGGGCAGTACAAGGGGCAGTACAAGGGGCAGTACAAGGGGCAGTACAAGGCGCAGTACAAGGCGCAGTACAAGGGGCAGTACAAGGCGCAGTACAAGGGGCAGTACAAGGGGCAGTACAAGGGGCAGTACAAGGCGCAGTACAAGGGGCAGTACAAGGCGCAGTACAAGGCGCAGTACAAGGGGCAGTACAAGGCGCAGTACAAGGGGCAGTACAAGGCGCAGTACAAGGGGCAGTACAAGGGGCAGTACAAGGCGCAGTACAAGGCGCAGTACAAGGCGCAGTACAAGGGGCAGTACAAGGCGCAGTACAAGGGGCAGTACAAGGCCCAGTACAAGGCGCAGTACAAGGGGCAGTACAAGGCGCAGTACAAGGCGCAGTACAAGGGGCAGTACAAGGCGCAGTACAAGGCGCAGTACAAGGGGCAGTACAAGGCGCAGTACAAGGCGCAGTACAAGGGGCAGTACAAGGGGCAGTACAAGGGGCAGTACAAGGCGCAGTACAAGGGGCAGTACAAGGGGCAGTACAAGGGGCAGTACAAGGCGCAGTACAAGGCGCAGTACAAGGGGCAGTACAAGGGGCAGTACAAGGGGCAGTATAAGGCGCAGTACAAGGGGCAGTACAAGGCGCAGTACAGGCGCGGGCAAGGCGCGGGGGGTACGAGGCGCAGTACAAGGGGCAGTACAGCGGCAGGCATGGGTTAATGAGTGAATGTTACCAGACCCTCGCTCTCATGATAGGTCAGGGTCCCTGAGGTGGACATACCAGAAATGCTTTAGATGCGACTTTCCCTTTAAGGGTGACATACACAGTGTCAGCCTGCAGCTATACAGCCTTGTACTATGCTGTAATGTCTGCAGGAAGGAAGAGATCTGACACATCTTCTAGGATATCCTCCTCACTTCTCAATAACTATCTATGCCTCAACAAGATCCTTATCACAAAACAGATTTGCAATTTATGAAGAACTTACTGTGTGGTTTGGGGTCAAGGTCACCATCTCCCCGAGCTCAGTGTAGTGCGTCTCTGTGAAGCCTGGAGAGAGCAGGAGGCTGAGAAAGAGGGGAGAGAGAAAATATTAGTAAGGAGATGTATAGAAAGTAGCAGAGATCTATAAGGTATCACATATATACAGTAAGTACGTGTATAGTATAAAGTATCATATTCATAACAAACACACACATATATATATATATAATACAGTATATACTGCTGTGTATATACATGATGACATAATATTATTATTGTTTATTTATATAGCACCATTACGTCCATGGTGCTCTGTACATTATTATATTAATTCCATGGTGCTCTGTACATTATTATATTATTCCCATGGTGCTCTGTACATTATTATATTAATCCCATGGTGCTCTGTACATTATTATATTCATTCCATGGTGCTCTGTACATTATTATATTAATTCCATGGTGCTCTGTACATTATTATATTAATCCCATGGTGCTCTGTACATTATTATATTAATCCCATGGTGCTCTGTACATTATTATATTATTCCCATGGTGCTCTGTACATTATTATATTAATCCCATGGTGCTATGTACATTATTATATTCATCCCATGGTGCTCTGTACATTATTATATTAATCCCATGGTGCTCTGTACATTATTATATTAATCCCATGGTGCTCTGTACATTACTATATTATTCCCATGGTGCTCTGTACATTATTATATTAATCCCATGGTGCTCTGTACATTATTATATTCATCCCATGGTGCTCTGTACATTATTATATTAATCCCATGGTGCTCTGTACATTATTATATTAATCCCATGGTGCTGTACATTACTATATTAATCCCATGGTGCTTGTACATTATTATATTAATCCCATGGTGCTCTGTACATTATTATATTATCCTGTGCTATTATTATATTAATTCCATGGTGCCATGTACATTATTATATTAATCCCATGGTGCTCTGTACATTAGTATATTAATCCCATGGTGCTGTACATTATTATATTAATCCCATGGTGCTCTGTACATTATTATATTAATCCCATGGTGCTGTACATTACTATATTAATCCCATGGTGCTCTGTACATTATTATATTACTCCCATGGTGCTCTGTACATTATTATATTAATCCCATGGTGCTCTGTACATTTATTATATTAATCCCATGGTGCTCTGTACAGTATTATATTAGATCCCGGGATGGTGCTCTGGTACATTAGTGTTATAGGTTAATCCCATGGTGCTCTGTACATTATTATATTAATCCCATGTGCTGTACATTAGTGTTATAGGTGTAAATCGCAGTGGTGCTGTATATTATTAGGGTATTAATTCCATGGTGTTCTGTACATTAGTATATTAATCCCATGGTGCTCTGGTGACATTATTATGAGGTTAATCCCATGGCGCTGTACATTAGGTTATGAGTTAATCCCATGGTGCGCTGTACATTAGGTTATATTAATCCCATGGTGCTCTGGTACATTATTATATTAATCCCATGGTGCTCTGTACAATTATGTATATTAATCCCATGGTGCTGTACATTTGAGGGTTTACAGTACAGTACACAAGAGTATACAGAGGGGGGGACAGATAATACTAGCAGTGATCACTGGTACAGGGGGATATGAGGGCCCTGCCCACAAGGCGGGTGCTTACAGTCTATGAGGGAAGAGGGATAGAGACAGAAGGTGGGGAGTAGAGGCTGTACAGATGGCGGTGTGGTGACAGTAGTGTTATTGGAGGTTGTACAGATGGCGGTGTGGTGACAGTATTGTTATTGGAGGTTGTACAGATGGCGGTGTGGTGACAGTAGTGTTATTGGGGGATGTACAGATGGCGGTGTGGTGACAGTAGTGTTATTGGAGGCTGTACAGATGGCGGTGTGGTGACAGTAGTGTTATTGGGGGCTGTACAGATGGCGGTGTGGTGACAGTAGTGATATTGGAGGTTGTACAGATGGCGGTGTGGTGACAGTAGTGTTATTGGGGGATGTACAGATGGCGGTGTGGTGACAGTAGTGTTATTGGAGGTTGTACAGATGGCGGTGTGGTGACAGTAGTGTTATTGGAGGTTGTACAGATGGCGGTGTGGTGACAGTAGTGTTATTGGTGGTTGTACAGATGGCGGTGTGGTGACAGTAGTGTTATTGGAGGTTGTACAGATGGCGGTGTGGTGACAGTAGTGTTATTGGAGGCTGTACAGATGGCGGTGTGGTGACAGTAGTGTTATTGGAGGTTGTAGGCCTTCCTGAATAGGTGAGTCTTCAGGGCCTTCTTGAAGCTTGTGACTGTGGGGGTCAGTCTTATGTGTCTTGGTAATGAGTTCCAGAGTATGGGGGATGCACGGGAGAAGTCTTGGAGACGTTTGTGTGAAGAGCGGATAAGGTTATCCCAAGGTAGCGGGACTGTGGGACTGGGGTGAGAGTGGTTCCATTAATTTTGATAGAAGGGTCAGGTAAGGGGGTCGTGCGTGGAGGGGTGAAGATTATGAACTCCATTTTCTCCATGTTGAGTTTGAGAAAGCGGGAGGAGAGAAAGGAGGCTACGGCTGCCAGACATTCTGGGACTCTGGACAACAGGGAGGTAATGTCTGGTCCAGCGAGATATATTTGGGTGTCGTCAGCATAGCAATGGTAATGGAAACCATGGGATTCTATGAGTTGGCCAAGGCCTAGGGTGTAGATGGAGAACAGGAGGGGTCCTAGGACGGAGCCTTGGGGGACACCTACAGAAAGATGGCGTGGCGGGGAGGTGGTGTGCGAGTGGGAGACGCTGAATGTGCGGTTGGTGAGGTATGAGGAGATCCAGGAAAGGGCCAGGTCTGAGATGCCAAGGGATGAAAGCGTTTCTAGCAGCAGGGAATGGTCAACTGTGTCAAAGGCAGAGAAGAGGCCGAGGAGGAGGAGGACAGAGTAGTGACGTTTGGCTTTGGCAGTTAGAAGGACATTAGTGACCTTGGTTAGGGCAGTTTCTGTGGAGTGATGGGGTCTGAAGCCTGACTGTAGTCTGTCAGAGAGCACATTGGACGAGAGATAGGAGGACAGTTCGGAGTGGACGTGTTGCTCCAGCAGTTTAGAGGTGTACGGGAGCAATGAGATGGGGCGATAGTTGGCTGGAGAGGACGGGTCCAGGGAGGGTTTCTTAAGTATAGGTGTGACAGTAGCATGTTTGATGGCGGAAGGGAAGGATCCATTGGTTAGGGATAGGTTGGAGAGATGGGTTAGGGTAGGAGTAATGTGTTCAGAGAGTTTGGGGATGAGGTGTGACTGGATTGGGTCGAGCACGCAGGAGGTGAGGTGGGATTTAGAGATTAGGGTGGAGAGCTTTACATCAGTGATGGTGGAGAAACAGGTTATAGATGAAGAGCACAGGACAGTTGGGTAGAGTGGTTGTTGGGGGTGTAGGGTGAGACTTGTCTCTGATGGTGTCGATTTTGCTTTTGAAATAAGAGTCATCAGCTGTGATAAGTGATGTCGGAGGGGGCGCAGGAGGACGGAGGAGGGAGGTGAAGGTAGTGAATAGCTGTTTGGGGTTGTTGGATAGGCCAGATATGAATGTGGTGAAGTAGACCTGCTTTGCAGAGGTGAGTGCGTTCTTGAATGTGAGAACTGCCTCTTTGTACCTAAGGAAGTCCTCCTGGGAGTGGCTTTTCTTCCAGAGGCGTTCTGCAACCCGTGAGGCACGTCTCAGTTTTTTAGTCAGGTCAGTGTGCCAGGGCTGCCTATTGATCGGTCGGGTTCTGGTGTTAGTGAGAGGGGCCACAGAGTCAAGGGCTGCAGTAATGGTGGATATTATAGAAGTCAGTGGCGGTATCTGCGTCCTGGAGTGAGGATATGTCAGCGAGCGGTAGGAGAGAGTCTGAGAGCGTGCGGATGTCAAGGCGATTAAGGTTCCTGCGGGGGAGTGTTGGTTTAGGGGTTTGGGGTTCAATTACTGAGGAGAGGGCAGAGAATGTCAGCAGGTTGTGGTCAGAGAGCGTGGTCAGAGAGTTAGAGAGGTTGACTAGAGGGCAGAGGCGGGTGACTATGAGGTCCAGCGTGTGCCCCTTTGTGTGGGTGGCAGAGGAGGAACATGGAGAGAGACCAAAGGAGGCAGTGAGGGACAGGAGACTGGGAGCGGAGGGGGGGTCCAGGATTAGGAGTGGATAACATCAGACAAGCAGAAATGACAACTAACAGCAAGCAGAGGTAGAGTTGTGAATGAAGCAGGAGAGTTTCTGCTCTGCAGTGATCTCATCACTACATGACATTTCCTTCCTGTATTTTCTCTCTCGGTGTCAGCAGAAAGTGCTGGAGAAAAACATCAAATCCACAAGATGGTAAAGTAATGTATAAGAGATGTGGAGGCCATAATGTCCCCTGGGAGGGCCGGAGAGAGAGCCGGGAAACTACCCACCAGGGGCGGCAACAAGAACCCTAAATAATGAGGCTGCCAAACCTAGCGCTAAACATCCCCACGGTATATGTACTGCACAGTGATCTGGGGTGTTACATAGGACTGCAGGTCTACTACATTATGACACTGCACAGTGCTCGCTCTCCAGCTCTGCTACATCCATATAGTTTAGGGCTCTCCCTGTTGTGTCTATGAGTTTTGCAGTGAGACGTGACCTCAATCATAGAGAATGTGTGCGGGTGCCCCACAGATTAACCCTTGGATAATATTATACTCCTGTACATTATGGCGCCTGGGTCACTGTCTAAGAGTTCAGACTCCAGAGAACAATAGCTCCAGGAGACCTCTGCTCGGCCGCCCCCAGTGTCCGTGGTCCCTGAACAACGGCCCCATTATCTCAGGCCTCATCTGGGCGTCCCACACATAGAACTGATAGAACCGCGCTCTCTATTCCAGCAGAAGAAACGCCATCAGCCCCGAAACCGAGACCCTGAAGTCAGCAATACCCCAAATAGTGTATACAGTATATAGTGTGACCGCTCTTACAGTGTACAGTATATAGTGTGACCGCTCTTACAGTATATAGTGTATAGTGTCACCGCTCTTACAGTATACAGTATATAGTGTGACCGCTCTTACAGTATACAGTATATAGTGTGACCGCTCTTACAGTATATAGCTATATAGTGTGACCGCTCTTACAGTATACAGTATATAGTGTGACCGCTCTTACAGTATACAGTATATAGTGTGACCGCTCTTACAGTATACAGTATATAGTGTGACCGCTCTTACAGTATACAGTATATAGTGTGACCGCTCTTACAGTATACAGTATATAGTGTGACCGCTCTTACAGTATACAGTATATAGTGTGACCGCTCTTACAGTATACAGTATATAGTGTGACCGCTCTTACAGTATACAGTATATAGTGTGACCGCTCTTACAGTATACAGTATATAGTGTGACCGCTCTTACAGTATACAGTATATAGTGTGACCGCTCTTACAGTATACA
This sequence comes from Leptodactylus fallax, assembly GCA_947044405.1. NCBI lineage: Eukaryota > Metazoa > Chordata > Amphibia > Anura > Leptodactylidae > Leptodactylus > Leptodactylus fallax. The sequence goes on along the minus strand of CAMRHE010000970.1, from coordinate 83,446 downwards.
GTATATAGTGTGACCGCTCTTACAGTATACAGTATATAGTGTGACCGCTCTTACAGTATACAGTATATAGTGTGACCGCTCTTACAGTATACAGTATATAGTGTGACCGCTCTTACAGTATACAGTATATAGTGTGACCGCTCTTACAGTATACAGTATATAGTGTGACCGCTCTTACAGTATACAGTATATAGTGTGACCGCTCTTACAGTATACAGTATATAGTGTGACCGCTCTTACAGTATACAGTATATAGTGTGACCGCTCTTACAGTATATAGTATATAGTGTGACCGCTCTTACAGTATACAGTATATAGTGTGACCGCTCTTACAGTATACAGTATATAGTGTGACCGCTCTTACAGTATACAGTATATAGTGTGACCGCTCTTACAGTATACAGTATATAGTGTGACCGCTCTTACAGTATACAGTATATAGTGTGACCGCTCTTACAGTATACAGTATATAGCCCGTAGTGACCGCTCTTACAGTATACAGTATATAGTGTGACCGCTCTTACAGTATACAGTATATAGTGTGACCGCTCTTACAGTATATAGTATATAGTGTGACCGCTCTTACAGTATACAGTATATAGTGTGACCGCTCTTACAGTATACAGTATATAGTGTGACCGCTCTTACAGTATACAGTATATAGTGTGACCGCTCTTACAGTATACAGTATATAGTGTGACCGCTCTTACAGTATACAGTATATAGTGTGACCGCTCTTACAGTATACAGTATATAGTGTGACCGCTCTTACAGTATACAGTATATAGTGTGACCGCTCTTACAGTATACAGTATATAGTGTGACCGCTCTTACGTATACAGTATATAGTGTGACCGCCTTACAGTATACAGTTTAGTGTGACCGCTCTTACAGTATACAGTATATAGTGTGACCGCTCTTACAGTATACAGTATATAGTGTGACCGCTCTTACAGTATACAGTATATAGTGTGACCGCTCTTACAGTATACAGTATATAGTGTGACCGCTCTTACAGTATACAGTATATAGTGTGACCGCTCTTACAGTATACAGTATATAGTGTGACCGCTCTTACAGTATACAGTATATAGTGTGACCGCTCTTACAGTATACAGTATATAGTGTGACCGCTCTTACAGTATACAGTATATAGTGTGACCGCTCTTACAGTATACAGTATATAGTGTGACCGCTCTTACAGTATACAGTATATAGTGTGACCGCTCTTACAGTATACAGTATATAGTGTGACCGCTCTTACAGTATACAGTATATAGTGTGACCGCTCTTACAGTATACAGTATATAGTGTGACCGCTCTTACAGTATACAGTATATAGTGTGACCGCTCTTACAGTATACAGTATATAGTGTGACCGCTCTTACAGTATACAGTATATAGTGTGACCGCTCTTACAGTATACAGTATATAGTGTGACCGCTCTTACAGTATATAGTATATAGTGTGACCGCTCTTACAGTATACAGTATATAGTGTGACCGCTCTTACAGTATACAGTATATAGTGTGACAGCTCTTACAGTATATAGTATATAGTGTGACCGCTCTTACAGTATACAGTATATAGTGTGACCGCTCTTACAGTATACAGTATATAGTGTGACCGCTCTTACAGTATAGTGGCCCCTCAGTATATAGTGTGACCGCTCTTACAGTATACAGTATATAGTGTGACCGCTCTTACAGTATACAGTATATAGTGTGACCGCTCTTACAGTATACAGTATATAGTGTGACCGCTCTTACAGTATACAGTATATAGTGTGACCGCTCTTACAGTATACAGTATATAGTGTGACCGCTCTTACAGTATACAGTATATAGTGTGACCGCTCTTACAGTATACAGTATATAGTGTGACCGCTCTTACAGTATACAGTATATAGTGTGACCGCTCTTACAGTATACAGTATATAGTGTGACCGCTCTTACAGTATACAGTATATAGTGTGACCGCTCTTACAGTATACAGTATATAGTGTGACCGCTCTTACAGTATACAGTATATAGTGTGACCGCTCTTACAGTATACAGTATATAGTGTGACCGCTCTTACAGTATACAGTATATAGTGTGACCGCTCTTACAGTATACAGTATATAGTGTGACCGCTCTTACAGTATACAGTATATAGTGTGACCGCTCTTACAGTATACAGTATATAGTGTGACCGCTCTTACAGTATACAGTATATAGTGTGACCGCTCTTACAGTATACAGTATATAGTATATAGTGTGACCGCTCTTACAGTATACAGTATATAGTGTGACCGCTCTTACAGTATACAGTATATAGTGTGACCGCTCTTACAGTATACAGTATATAGTGTGACCGCTCTTACAGTATACAGTATATAGTGTGACCGCTCTTACAGTATACAGTATATAGTGTGACCGCTCTTACAGTATACAGTATATAGTGTGACCGCTCTTACAGTATACAGTATATAGTGTGACCGCTCTTACAGTATACAGTATATAGTGTGACCGCTCTTACAGTATACAGTATATAGTGTGACCGCTCTTACAGTATACAGTATATAGTGTGACCGCTCTTACAGTATACAGTATATAGTGTGACCGCTCTTACAGTATACAGTATATAGTGTGACCGCTCTTACAGTATACAGTATATAGTGTGACCGCTCTTACAGTATACAGTATATAGTGTGACCGCTCTTACAGTATACAGTATATAGTGTGACCGCTCTTACAGTATACAGTATATAGTGTGACCGCTCTTACAGTATACAGTATATAGTGTGACCGCTCTTACAGTATACAGTATATAGTGTGACCGCTCTTACAGTATACAGTATATAGTGTGACCGCTCTTACAGTATACAGTATATAGTGTGACCGCTCTTACAGTATACAGTATATAGTGTGACCGCTCTTACAGTATACAGTATATAGTGTGACCGCTCTTACAGTATACAGTATATAGTGTGACCGCTCTTACAGTATACAGTATATAGTGTGACCGCTCTTACAGTATACAGTATATAGTGTGACCGCTCTTACAGTATACAGTATATAGTGTGACCGCTCTTACAGTATACAGTATATAGTGTGACCGCTCTTACAGTATACAGTATATAGTGTGACCGCTCTTACAGTATACAGTATATAGTGTGACCGCTCTTACAGTATACAGTATATAGTGTGACCGCTCTTACAGTATACAGTATATAGTGTGACCGCTCTTACAGTATACAGTATATAGTGTGACCGCTCTTACAGTATACAGTATATAGTGTGACCCGCTCTTACAGTATACAGTATATAGTGTGACCGCTCTTACAGTATACAGTATATAGTGTGACCGCTCTTACAGTATACAGTATATAGTGTGACCGCTCTTACAGTATACAGTATATAGTGTGACCGCTCTTACAGTATACAGTATATAGTGTGACCGCTCTTACAGTATACAGTATATAGTGTGACCGCTCTTACAGTATACAGTATATAGTGTGACCGCTCTTACAGTATACAGTATATAGTGTGACCGCTCTTACAGTATACAGTATATAGTGTGACCGCTCTTACAGTATACAGTATATAGTGTGACCGCTCTTACAGTATACAGTATATAGTGTGACCGCTCTTACAGTATACAGTATATAGTGTGACCGCTCTTACAGTATACAGTATATAGTGTGACCGCTCTTACAGTATACAGTATATAGTGTGACCGCTCTTACAGTATACAGTATATAGTGTGACCGCTCTTACAGTATACAGTATATAGTGTGACCGCTCTTACAGTATACAGTATATAGTGTGACCGCTCTTACAGTATACAGTATATAGTGTGACCGCTCTTACAGTATACAGTATATAGTGTGACCGCTCTTACAGTATACAGTATATAGTGTGACCGCTCTTACAGTATACAGTATATAGTGTGACCGCTCTTACAGTATACAGTATATAGTGTGACCGCTCTTACAGTATACAGTATATAGTGTGACCGCTCTTACAGTATACAGTATATAGTGTGACCGCTCTTACAGTATACAGTATATAGTGTGACCGCTCTTACAGTATACAGTATATAGTGTGACCGCTCTTACAGTATACAGTATATAGTGTGACCGCTCTTACAGTATACAGTATATAGTGTGACCGCTCTTACAGTAAGTGTGACCGCTCTGATGTATATAGTGTGACCGCTCTTACAGTATACAGTATATAGTGTGACCGCTCTTACAGTATACAGTATATAGTGTGACCGCTCTTACAGTATACAGTATATAGTGTGACCGCTCTTACAGTATACAGTATATAGTGTGACCGCTCTTACAGTATACAGTATATAGTGTGACCGCTCTTACAGTATACAGTATATAGTGTGACCGCTCTTACAGTATACAGTATATAGTGTGACCGCTCTTACAGTATACAGTATATAGTGTGACCGCTCTTACAGTATACAGTATATAGTGTGACCGCTCTTACAGTATACAGTATATAGTGTGACCGCTCTTACAGTATACAGTATATAGTGTGACCGCTCTTACAGTATACAGTATATAGTGTGACCGCTCTTACAGTATACAGTATATAGTGTGACCGCTCTTACAGTATACAGTATATAGTGTGACCGCTCTTACAGTATACAGTATATAGTGTGACCGCTCTTACAGTATACGTATATAGTGTGACCGCTAGTATATAGTGTGACCGCTCTTACAGTATACAGTATATAGTGTGACCGCTCTTACAGTATACAGTATATAGTGTGACCGCTCTTACAGTATACAGTATATAGTGTGACCGCTCTTACAGTATACAGTATAGTGTGACCGCTCTTACAGTATACAGTATATAGTGTGACCCTCTTCCGTATACAGTATATAGTGTGACCGCTCTTACAGTATACAGTATATAGTGTGACCGCTCTTACAGTATACAGTATATAGTGTGACCGCTCTTACAGTATACAGTATATAGTGTGACCGCTCTTACAGTATACAGTATATAGTGTGACCGCTCTTACAGTATACAGTATATAGTGTGACCGCTCTTACAGTATACAGTATATAGTGTGACCGCTCTTACAGTATACAGTATATAGTGTGACCGCTCTTACAGTATACAGTATATAGTGTGACCGCTCTTACAGTATACAGTATATAGTGTGACCGCTCTTACAGTATACAGTATATAGTGTGACCGCTCTTACAGTATACAGTATATAGTGTGACCGCTCTTACAGTATACAGTATATAGTGTGACCGCTCTTACAGTATACAGTATATAGTGTGACCGCTCTTACAGTATACAGTATATAGTGTGACCGCTCTTACAGTATACAGTATATAGTGTGACCGCTCTTACAGTATACAGTATATAGTGTGACCGCTCTTACAGTATACAGTATATAGTGTGACCGCTCTTACAGTATACAGTATATAGTGTGACCGCTCTTACAGTATACAGTATATAGTGTGACCGCTCTTACAGTATACAGTATATAGTGTGACCGCTCTTACAGTATACAGTATATAGTGTGACCGCTCTTACAGTATACAGTATATAGTGTGACCGCTCTTACAGTATACAGTATATAGTGTGACCGCTCTTACAGTATACAGTATATAGTGTGACCGCTCTTACAGTATACAGTATATAGTGTGACCGCTCTTACAGTATACAGTATATAGTGTGACCGCTCTTACAGTATACAGTATATAGTGTGACCGCTCTTACAGTATACAGTATATAGTGTGACCGCTCTTACAGTATACAGTATATAGTGTGACCGCTCTTACAGTATACAGTATATAGTGTGACCGCTCTTACAGTATACAGTATATAGTGTGACCGCTCTTACAGTATACAGTATATAGTGTGACCGCTCTTACAGTATACAGTATATAGTGTGACCGCTCTTACAGTATACAGTATATAGTGTGACCGCTCTTACAGTATACAGTATATAGTGTGACCGCTCTTACAGTATACAGTATATAGTGTGACCGCTCTTACAGTATACAGTATATAGTGTGACCGCTCTTACAGTATACAGTATATAGTGTGACCGCTCTTACAGTATACAGTATATAGTGTGACCGCTCTTACAGTATACAGTATATAGTGTGACCGCTCTTACAGTATACAGTATATAGTGTGACCGCTCTTACAGTATACAGTATATAGTGTGACCGCTCTTACAGTATACAGTATATAGTGTGACCGCTCTTACAGTATACAGTATATAGTGTGACCGCTCTTACAGTATACAGTATATAGTGTGACCGCTCTTACAGTATACAGTATATAGTGTGACCGCTCTTACAGTATACAGTATATAGTGTGACCGCTCTTACAGTATACAGTATATAGTATTGACCGACCCTCTTACAGTATACAGTATATAGTGTGACCGCTCTTACAGTATACAGTGATATAGTGTGACCGCTCTTACAGTATACAGTATATAGTGTGACCGCTCTTACAGTATACAGTATATAGTGTGACCGCTCTTACAGTATACAGTATATAGTGTGACCGCTCTTACAGTATACAGTATATAGTGTGACCGCTCTTACAGTATACAGTATATAGTGTGACCGCTCTTACAGTATACAGTATATAGTGTGACCGCTCTTACAGTATACAGTATATAGTGTGACCGCTCTTACAGTATACAGTATATAGTGTGACCGCTCTTACAGTATACAGTATATAGTGTGACCGCTCTTACAGTATACAGTATATAGTGTGACCGCTCTTACAGTATACAGTATATAGTGTGACCGCTCTTACAGTATACAGTATATAGTGTGACCGCTCTTACAGTATACAGTATATAGTGTGACCGCTCTTACAGTATACAGTATATAGTGTGACCGCTCTTACAGTATATAGTATATAGTGTGACCGCTCTTACAGTATACAGTATATAGTGTGACCGCTCTTACAGTATAACAGTATATAGTGTGACCGCTCTTACAGTATACAGTATATAGTGTGACCGCTCTTACAGTATACAGTATATAGTGTGACCGCTCTTACAGTATACAGTATATAGTGTGACCGCTCTTACAGTATACAGTATATAGTGTGACCGCTCTTACAGTATACAGTATATAGTGTGACCGCTCTTACAGTATACAGTATATAGTGTGACCGCGATACAGTATATGTGTGACCGCCTTACAGTATACAGTATATAGTGTGACCGCTCTTACAGTATACAGTATATAGTGTGACCGCTCTTACAGTATACAGTATATAGTGTGACCGCTCTTACAGTATACAGTATATAGTGTGACCGCTCTTACAGTATACAGTATATAGTGTGACCGCTCTTACAGTATACAGTATATAGTGTGACCGCTCTTACAGTATACAGTATATAGTGTGACCGCTCTTACAGTATACAGTATATAGTGTGACCGCTCTTACAGTATACAGTATATAGTGTGACCGCTCTTACAGTATACAGTATATAGTGTGACCGCTCTTACAGTATACAGTATATAGTGTGACCGCTCTTACAGTATACAGTATATAGTGTGACCGCTCTTACAGTATACAGTATATAGTGTGACCGCTCTTACAGTATACAGTATATAGTGTGACCGCTCTTACAGTATACAGTATATAGTGTGACCGCTCTTACAGTATACAGTATATAGTGTGACCGCTCTTACAGTATACAGTATATAGTGTGACCGCTCTTACAGTATACAGTATATAGTGTGACCGCTCTTACAGTATACAGTATATAGTGTGACCGCTCTTACAGTATACAGTATATAGTGTGACCGCTCTTACAGTATACAGTATATAGTGTGACCGCTCTTACAGTATACAGTATATAGTGTGACCGCTCTTACAGTATACAGTATATAGTGTGACCGCTCTTACAGTATACAGTATATAGTGTGACCGCTCTTACAGTATACAGTATATAGTGTGACCGCTCTTACAGTATACAGTATATAGTGTGACCGCTCTTACAGTATACAGTATATAGTGTGACCGCTCTTACAGTATACAGTATATAGTGTGACCGCTCTTACAGTATACAGTATATAGTGTGACCGCTCTTACAGTATACAGTATATAGTGTGACCGCTCTTACAGTATACAGTATATAGTGTGACCGCTCTTACAGTATACAGTATATAGTGTGACCGCTCTTACAGTATACAGTATATAGTGTGACCGCTCTTACAGTATACAGTATATAGTGTGACCGCTCTTACAGTATACAGTATATAGTGTGACCGCTCTTACAGTATACAGTATATAGTGTGACCGCTCTTACAGTATACAGTATATAGTGTGACCGCTCTTACAGTATACAGTATATAGTGTGACCGCTCTTACAGTATACAGTATATAGTGTGACCGCTCTTACAGTATACAGTATATAGTGTGACCGCTCTTACAGTATACAGTATATAGTGTGACCGCTCTTACAGTATACAGTATATAGTGTGACCGCTCTTACAGTATACAGTATATAGTGTGACCGCTCTTACAGTATACAGTATATAGTGTGACCGCTCTTACAGTATACAGTATATAGTGTGACCGCTCTTACAGTATACAGTATATAGTGTGACCGCTCTTACAGTATACAGTATATAGTGTGACCGCTCTTACAGTATACAGTATATAGTGTGACCGCTCTTACAGTATACAGTATATAGTGTGACCGCTCTTACAGTATACAGTATATAGTGTGACCGCTCTTACAGTATACAGTATATAGTGTGACCGCTCTTACAGTATACAGTATATAGTGTGACCGCTCTTACAGTATACAGTATATAGTGTGACCGCTCTTACAGTATACAGTATATAGTGTGACCGCTCTTACAGTATACAGTATATAGTGTGACCGCTCTTACAGTATACAGTATATAGTGTGACCGCTCTTACAGTATACAGTATATAGTGTGACCGCTCTTACAGTATACAGTATATAGTGTGACCGCTCTTACAGTATACAGTATATAGTGTGACCGCTCTTACAGTATACAGTATATAGTGTGACCGCTCTTACAGTATACAGTATAGGTGACCGCTCTTACAGTATACAGTATATAGTGTGACCGCTCTTACAGTATACAGTATATAGTGTGACCGCTCTTACAGTATACAGTATATAGTGTGACCGCTCTTACAGTATACAGTATATAGTGTGACCGCTCTTACAGTATACAGTATATAGTGTGACCGCTCTTACAGTATACAGTATATAGTGTGACCGCTCTTACAGTATACAGTATATAGTGTGACCGCTCTTACAGTATACAGTATATAGTGTGACCGCTCTTACAGTATACAGTATATAGTGTGACCGCTCTTACAGTATACAGTATATAGTGTGACCGCTCTTACAGTATACAGTATATAGTGTGACCGCTCTTACAGTATACAGTATATAGTGTGACCGCTCTTACAGTATACAGTATATAGTGTGACCGCTCTTACAGTATACAGTATATAGTGTGACCGCTCTTACAGTATACAGTATATAGTGTGACCGCTCTTACAGTATACAGTATATAGTGTGACCGCTCTTACAGTATACAGTATATAGTGTGACCGCTCTTACAGTATACAGTATATAGTGTGACCGCTCTTACAGTATACAGTATATAGTGTGACCGCTCTTACAGTATACAGTATATAGTGTGACCGCTCTTACAGTATACAGTATATAGTGTGACCGCTCTTACAGTATACAGTATATAGTGTGACCGCTCTTACAGTATACAGTATATAGTGTGACCGCTCTTACAGTATACAGTATATAGTGTGACCGCTCTTACAGTATACAGTATATAGTGTGACCGCTCTTACAGTATACAGTATATAGTGTGACCGCTCTTACAGTATATAGTATATAGTGTGACCGCTCTTACAGTATACAGCTATATAGTGTGACCGCTCTTACAGTATACAGTATATAGTGTGACCGCTCTTACAGTATACAGTATATAGTGTGACCGCTCTTACAGTATACAGTATATAGTGTGACCGCTCTTACAGTATACAGTATATAGTGTGACCGCTCTTACAGTATACAGTATATAGTGTGACCGCTCTTACAGTATACAGTATATAGTGTGACCGCTCTTACAGTATACAGTATATAGTGTGACCGCTCTTACAGTATACAGTATATAGTGTGACCGCTCTTACAGTATACAGTATATAGTGTGACCGCTCTTACAGTATACAGTATATAGTGTGACCGCTCTTACAGTATACAGTATATAGTGTGACCGCTCTTACAGTATACAGTATATAGTGTGACCGCTTACTCTTACAGTATACAGTGTATATAGTGTGACCGCTCTTACAGTATACGTATATAGTGTGACCGCTCTTACAGTATACAGTATATAGTGTGACCGCTCTTACAGTATATAGTATATAGTGTGACCGCTCTTACAGTATACAGTATATAGTGTGACCGCTCTTACAGTATACAGTATATAGTGTGACCGCTCTTACAGTATACAGTATATAGTGTGACCGCTCTTACAGTATACAGTATATAGTGTGACCGCTCTTACAGTATACAGTATATAGTGTGACCGCTCTTACAGTATACAGTATATAGTGTGACCGCTCTTACAGTATACAGTATATAGTGTGACCGCTCTTACAGTATACAGTATATAGTGTGACCGCTCTTACAGTATACAGTATATAGTGTGACCGCTCTTACAGTATACAGTATATAGTGTGACCGCTCTTACAGTATACAGTATATAGTGTGACCGCTCTTACAGTATACAGTATATAGTGTGACCGCTCTTACAGTATACAGTATATAGTGTGACCGCTCTTACAGTATACAGTATATAGTGTGACCGCTCTTACAGTATACAGTATATAGTGTGACCGCTCTTACAGTATACAGTATATAGTGTGACCGCTCTTACAGTATACAGTATATAGTGTGACCGCTCTTACAGTATACAGTATATAGTGTGACCACTCTTACAGTATACAGTATATAGTGTGACCGCTCTTACAGTATACAGTATATAGTGTGACCGCTCTTACAGTATACAGTATATAGTGTGACCGCTCTTACAGTATACAGTATATAGTGTGACCGCTCTTACAGTATACAGTATATAGTGTGACCGCTCTTACAGTATACAGTATATAGTGTGACCGCTCTTACAGTATACAGTATATAGTGTGACCGCTCTTACAGTATACAGTATATAGTGTGACCGCTCTTACAGTATACAGTATATAGTGTGACCGCTCTTACAGTATACAGCTATATAGTGTGACCGCTCTTACAGTATACAGTATATAGTGTGACCGCTCTTACAGTATACAGTATATAGTGTGACCGCTCTTACAGTATACAGTATATAGTGTGACCGCTCTTACAGTATACAGTATATAGTGTGACCGCTCTTACAGTATACAGTATATAGTGTGACCGCTCTTACAGTATAATAGTTGACCGTATACAGTATATAGTGTGACCGCTCTTACAGTATACAGTATATAGTGTGACCGCTCTTACAGTATACAGTATATAGTGTGACCGCTCTTACAGTATACAGTATATAGTGTGACCGCTCTTACAGTATACAGTATATAGTGTGACCGCTCTTACAGTATACAGTATATAGTGTGACCGCTCTTACAGTATACAGTATATAGTGTGACCGCTCTTACAGTATACAGTATATAGTGTGACCGCTCTTACAGTATACAGTATATAGTGTGACCGCTCTTACAGTATACAGTATATAGTGTGACCGCTCTTACAGTATACAGTATATAGTGTGACCGCTCTTACAGTATACAGTATATAGTGTGACCGCTCTTACAGTATACAGTATATAGTGTGACCGCTCTTACAGTATACAGTATATAGTGTGACCACTCCTTACAGTATACAGTATATAGTGTGACCGCTCTTACAGTATACAGTATATAGTGTGACCGCTCTTACAGTATACAGTATATAGTGTGACCGCTCTTACAGTATACAGTATATAGTGTGACCGCTCTTACAGTATACAGTATATAGTGTGACCGCTCTTACAGTATATAGTGTGACTCTACAGTATACAGTATATAGTGTGACCGCTCTTACAGTATACAGTATATAGTGTGACCGCTCTTACAGTATACAGTATATAGTGTGACCGCTCTTACAGTATACAGTATATAGTGTGACCGCTCTTACAGTATACAGTATATAGTGTGACCGCTCTTACAGTATACAGTATATAGTGTGACCGCTCTTACAGTATACAGTATATAGTGTGACCGCTCTTACAGTATACAGTATATAGTGTGACCGCTCTTACAGTATACAGTATATAGTGTGACCGCTCTTACAGTATACAGTATATAGTGTGACCGCTCTTACAGTATACAGTATATAGTGTGACCGCTCTTACAGTATACAGTATATAGTGTGACCGCTCTTACAGTATACAGTATATAGTGTGACCGCTCTTACAGTATACAGTATATAGTGTGACCGCTCTTACAGTATACAGTATATAGTGTGACCGCTCTTAAGTACAGTATATAGTGTGACCGCTCTTACAGTATACAGTATATAGTGTGACCGCTCTTACAGTATACAGTATATAGTGTGACCGCTCTTACAGTATACAGTATATAGTGTGACCGCTCTTACAGTATACAGTATATAGTGTGACCGCTCTTACAGTATACAGTATATAGTGTGACCGCTCTTACAGTATACAGTATATAGTGTGACCGCTCTTACAGTATACAGTATATAGTGTGACCGCTCTTACAGTATACAGTATATAGTGTGACCGCTCTTACAGTATACAGTATATAGTGTGACCGCTCTTACAGTATACAGTATATAGTGTGACCGCTCTTACAGTATACAGTATATAGTGTGACCGCTCTTACAGTATACAGTATATAGTGTGACCGCTCTTACAGTATACAGTATATAGTGTGACCGCTCTTACAGTATACAGTATATAGTGTGACCGCTCTTACAGTATACAGTATATAGTGTGACCGCTCTTACAGTATACAGTATATAGTGTGACCGCTCTTACAGTATACAGTATATAGTGTGACCGCTCTTACAGTATACAGTATATAGTGTGACCGCTCTTACAGTATACAGTATATAGTGTGACCGCTCTTACAGTATACAGTATATAGTGTGACCGCTCTTACAGTATACAGTATATAGTGTGACCGCTCTTACAGTATACAGTATATAGTGTGACCGCTCTTACAGTATATCAGTATATAGTGTGACCGCTCTTACAGTATACAGTATATAGTGTGACCGCTCTTACAGTATACAGTATATAGTGTGACCGCTCTTACAGTATACAGTATATAGTGTGACCGCTCTTACAGTATACAGTATATAGTGTGACCGCTCTTACAGTATACAGTATATAGTGTGACCGCTCTTACAGTATACAGTATATAGTGTGACCCGCTCTTACAGTATACAGTATATAGTGTGACCGCTCTTACAGTATACAGTATATAGTGTGACCGCTCTTACAGTATACAGTATATAGTGTGACCGCTCTTACAGTATATAGTTCCCCTAGTCAGTATATAGTGGACCGCTCTTACAGTATACAGTATATAGTGTGACCGCTCTTACAGTATACAGTATATAGTGTGACCGCTCTTACCGTATACAGTATATAGTGTGACCGCTCTTACAGTATACAGTATATAGTGTGACCGCTCTTACAGTATACAGTATATAGTGTGACCGCTCTTACAGTATACAGTATATAGTGTGACCGCTCTTACAGTATACAGTATATAGTGTGACCGCTCTTACAGTATATAGTATATAGTGTGACCGCTCTTACAGTATACAGTATATAGTGTGACCGCTCTTACAGTATACAGTATATAGTGTGACCGCTCTTACAGTATATAGTATATAGTGTGACCGCTCTTACAGTATACAGTATATAGTGTGACCGCTCTTACAGTATACAGTATATAGTGTGACCGCTCTTACAGTATATAGTATATAGTGTGACCGCTCTTACAGTATACAGTATATAGTGTGACCGCTCTTACAGTATACAGCTCTATAGTGTGACCGCTCTTACAGTATACAGTATATAGTGTGACCGCTCTTACAGTATACAGTATATAGTGTGACCGCTCTTACAGTATACAGTATATAGTGTGACCGCTCTTACAGTATACAGTATATAGTGTGACCGCTCTTACAGTATACAATATATAGTGTGACCGCTCTTACAGTATACAGTATTAGTGTGACCGCTCTTACAGTATATAGTATATAGTGTGACCGCTCTTACAGTATACAGTATATAGTGTGACCGCTCTTACAGTATACAGTATATAGTGTGACCGCTCTTACAGTATACAGTATATAGTGTGACCGCTCTTACAGTATACAGTATATAGTGTGACCGCTCTTACAGTATACAGTATATAGTGTGACCGCTCTTACAGTATACAGTATATAGTGTGACCGCTCTTACAGTATACAGTATATAGTGTGACCGCTCTTACAGTATATAGTATATAGTGTGACCGCTCTTACAGTATATAGTATATAGTGTGACCGCTCTTACAGTATACAGTATATAGTGTGACCGCTCTTACAGTATATAGTATATAGTGTGACCGCTCTTACAGTATATAGTATATAGTGTGACCGCTCTTACAGTATACAGTATATAGTGTGACCGCTCTTACAGTATACAGTATATAGTGTGACCGCTCTTACAGTATACAGTATATAGTGTGACCGCTCTTACAGTATACAGTATATAGTGTGACCGCTCTTACAGTATACAGTATATAGTGTGACCGCTCTTACAGTATACAGTATATAGTGTGACCGCTCTTACAGTATATAGTATATAGTGTGACCGCTCTTACAGTATACAGTATATAGTGTGACCGCTCTTACAGTATACAGTATATAGTGTGACCGCTCTTACAGTATACAGTATATAGTGTGACCGCTCTTACAGTATACAGTATATAGTGTGACCGCTCTTACAGTATACAGTATATAGTGTGACCGCTCTTACAGTATACAGTATATAGTGTGACCGCTCTTACAGTATACAGTATATAGTGTGACCGCTCTTACAGTATACAGCTCTATAGTGTGACCGCTCTTACAGTATACAGTATATAGTGTGACCGCTCTTACAGTATACAGTACATAGTGTGACCGCTCTTACAGTATATGAGTGGTGAACTATATATATAGTGAATTATGTCTTTGTGTGGGGGACACGTGAGATGTCTTAGGGGGAGGCTTGGCGTCCGGAATTTGAAGCTCTGTATAAGGGACAACGTAGAAATATAACATCTAAACATGTTTGTCATAATTCATGTTTCATAACCATCTGTGTGGAGTGTGGTTTGGGAAATCAAACCTGTCTAAGACATTGAGCATGGGGACCACGTCACACGGAAGGGAGTTATGCTGCATTTCTGGTATGCCTGGACCTGTAAAAACGTTTGGTCAGAATCTCGGAGATACAGCCTAGTATGTGGCGTGTCCAATCTCCTGCCGCACTCCACAGACAGACTTCAACACACATCTCTTCTTATTTTTTTTGCCTTGTTTTATATCGCTTGCTTGACTTTTTGATACCTTTTCTTACTTTGTATAGTTTTTGTATATATAAATTCTAATGTATTAATGTTGTCCTTGGCTCTAAACATCCCCACAAGTCCAAAGAGGGACTTAGGCTTGTTACCTCTTTGTTTGCTATTGCGTGCCAGAGGGCGCCATATTGAGTGTTCTGGATATATCGGTGTCTCTTCTACCCTAAGTGGCAGGTGGTGGCAGCTACTTGTGCGGATGTGAGTGTTGAGGAAGAGTCGCCCTCTATGGTCACATCATGGTGTTTCGGGTTTATGGAATCCTGACATGCAGCTTTACATTTGGGTTCCACAGCATCTCATTTGTTACATTGTGTCTTCCCAGGCTGCTGATTCTCTCCACTCCTGCCCTCTGTTACTTCCTCATCCCATACACGTCCTGTCTGGATCTCAGTCCAAGAAGGCAGAGTAGATACAGACAAGTAAGACGGATCACTTACAGTCGTCTCAGGACAGGGAGGCGGGGGGCCGGGGCGAGTGTATGTCAGAGGGAGGAGGGGGAGGACACAGAACCCCCAACTATTTTATTTTATTCACATGTTAAAATGATCTGAAAAATCTGCTAATCTGACACCGGGGTGAATATGCTGAATAAGTACAGTAGTCAGGAACAGCAGAGCTCAGCCTGTACCCAGGTCGTGGAGAGAAGGAACAGACACCGGACAACATGGGAAACTTGAAAAATAAGGAACAGTCCTGCAAAGTGTATACAGGGTCCGAGGGGCGGAGCATAACTCATATATTCTCTGTGTCACACTCCGCCCCCTCAGGCCCTGCACCAGGCATAACATATCAGTGTTACCTGTAGTGTTCCTTAATACTAGGAGCCTGTGTGGCTTAAATAACACCTGTAGGAGTGGCCCTAAGTGGCCCTCATGGTATCCACCTTTTAACCCCATAATGGAGATCTGCACTTGGTGACAGAGAGACCGATAGGTCGCTTACTCTTGGAGGGGTCCCATTGTCAGTGACAGATAACCAGATTAGTGAGCTGCACCATAGTCTCTGAACAAATAATCAGGCAAATGCAAAGTGTGAATACAGACTAAGGTCAGAGAAGACACAAACAGGTGTTCAGGACTAGAGACACAGATAGGAGAGGCCGGGACTTGTACAGGAGTTCATAACAGGACATCAGGACAGGTAGCAGAGGTATTTACTAAATCAGAAAGACACAGGCAATACACAGAAATACAGGCAGAAGGACATGTTTACATACAGAAATACAGGCAGAAGGAGATGTGTCCACACAGGAGTACAGGCAGAAGGACATGTTTACATACAGAAATACAGGCAGAAGGACATGCGTCCATACAGGTGTACAGGCAGAAGGACATGCGTCCACTCAGGAACACAGGCAGAAGGACATGCGTCCACACAGGAATACAAGCAGAAGGACATGTGTCCACATGGGAATACAGGCAGAAGGACATGTGTCCACACAGGAATACAGGCAGAAGGACATGTATCCACACAGGAACACAGGAAGAAGGACATGTGTCCACAAAGGAATACAGGCAGAAGGACATGCATCCACTCAGGAACACAGGCAGAAGGACATGCATCCACTCAGGAACACAGGCAGAAGGACATGTGTCCATACAGGAATACAGGCAGAAGGACATGTATACACACAGGAATACAGGCAGAAGGACATGTGTCCACACAGGAATACAGGCAGAAGGACGTGTCCACACGGGAATACAGGCAGATGGACATGTGTCCACACGGGAATACAGGCAGAAGGACATGTGTCCATACAGTTGTACAGGCAGAAGGACATGCGTCCACTCAGGAACACAGGCAGAAGGACATGCGTCCACACAGGAATACAAGTAGAAGGACATGTGTCCACACGGGAATACAGGCAGAAGGACATGTGTCCACACAGGAATACAGGCAGAAGGACATGTATCCACACAGGAATACAGGCAGAAGGACATGTATCCACACAGGAACACAGGAAGAAGGACATGTGTCCACAAAGGAATACAGGCAGAAGGACATGCATCCACTCAGGAACACAGGCAGAAGGACATGCATCCACTCAGGAACACAGGCAGAAGGACATGTTTCCATACAGGAATACAGGCAGAAGGACATGTATCCACATGGGAATACAGGCAGAAGGACATGTGTCCACACAGGAATACAAGCAGAAGGACATGTATCCACATGGGAATACAGGCAGAAGGACATGTATCCACATGGGAATACAGGCAGAAGGACATATGTCCACACAGGAATACAGGCAGAAGGACATGTATCCACAGGGGAATACAGGCAGAAGGACATGTGTCCACACAGGAATACAGACAGAAGGACATGTCTCCACACAGGATTACAGGCAGAAGGACATGTGTCCACACAGCAATACAGGCAGAACGACATGTGTCCACACAGGAATACAGGCAGGACATGTGTCCACACAGGAATACAGGCAGAAGGACATGTGTCCATACAGGAGTACAGACAGAAGGAGATGTGTCCACACAGGAGTACAGACAGAAGGACATGTGTCCACACAGGAATACAGGCAGAAGGACATGTGTCCACACAGGAATACAGGCAGAAGGATGTGTGTCCACACAGGAATACAGGCAGAAGGACATATGTCCACATAGGAACACATAACAGAGATTGGCAGAAAAAAAAATCTTGCATGTGAGCACACTAATCCATAGAGAAATACCAGTGCTTACAGAGGTTATCATATGACTAGGTCTGCTGGAAAGGTAATATGCCAGCCCCCTAGAGAAGGGTCGCACACACTGCACACAATGGCCACAATGTGAGGGATGTGAGAGGGCACACTACACTTAGAGCTGTGCTGCAGGTAGTGATCGCTGTAGATCCATATCATCTTTGATTGTCCTGATCTGTTGCTGGAGGTGGTCATGGTGGACAGAAGTTTCATTCATATTATACTCATCCCAGACTAAGTGAGATCCATCAACAGCATTACAGGACCATAGCAAGAAATGATCTAAACAAGACGAATGGTCACACAGGTGTTAATGAGGACAAAACGGTGACACACAAACACCTACTGGTTCCTCTCCACCTCCAAGATAAGATGTCTTCCTTCTGACGTCACTGAGATCTCTCCCCGAGCTGGTGTCATCTGGTGGAGACAAAATCAATGGAATCAGGAGATCAGAAGCTTACAACTCCTACCTGGTGAGGTAGCAGAATCTGCAAGTGTGAACTCAGCCTAATAAGTCTCTGATAGTCCTCTGCTGGTCTGTAAGACTTAGATGTTCAGAAGATCTGGCCACCAGCTGTCATGTCTCGACAACAGGAAGAGAACAATTGTGGACACCTTGGCCTGATTCCCCATACCACCAGATATAACCATGGCAGATGTGAGGATACAGACAGGACCACGGAGACGCCTACAAGGTCCTCATCACAGCTCAGAGTCTAGAGACTTCTATAAGGAACCTTCTGTCCTTCTGTTTATTTATAGATAAAGTATAAGTATTTACCCCAACCCCCACCCCAAACTGTGAATGAACGTCAGGAACAAGAAGAACAACAAGAAGGTCTACCACCAGCCCAGGTACAATAATCTGCCGTCTCCGGCCTCATTAGTGCGGCCCACCGACTGCTCAGCTCTGCTATGCTGAGGTCCACACGACAAAAACTCTGCAGAAAGTCTGGCACAGGCAGAACATGTGAGGAATGTCAGGTCAGCTGTCAGCAGGGGCCCCGCGCCATCAAATCAGGGGCCCCAGGGGGACAGACCCAACTGACAACCTCTCAGACATGATATATACAGCTGGGTGTCAGTAGTAATAGATGAATAGCTGTACTGTAGTATAAGGTGTGCGGATCTCATGTCTGATCACATGTCATTATATTATATCAGTGATGTCAGTAACAGGAGGCGGAGCTGTGACAACCTCTCAGACATGATATATACAGCTGGGTGTCAGTAGTAATAGATGAATAGCTGTACTGTAGTATAAGGTGTGCGGATCTCATGTCTGATCACATGTCATTATATTATATCAGTGATGTCAGTAACAGGAGGCGGGGCTGTGACAACCTCTCAGACATGATATATACAGCTGGTTGTCAGTAGTAATAGATGAATAGCTGTACTGTAGTATAAGGTGTGCGGATCTCATGTCTGATCACATGTCATTATATCAGTGATGTCAGTAACAGGGGGCGGGGCTGTGACAACCTCTCAGACATGATATATACAGCTGGGTGTCAGTAGTAATAGATGAATAGCTGTACTGTAGTATAAGGTGTGCGGATCTCATGTCTGATCACATGTCATTATATCAGTGATGTCAGTAACAGGGGGCGGGGCTGTGACAACCTCTCACACATGATATATACAGCTGGTTGTCAGTAGTAATAGATGAATAGCTGTACTGTAGTATAAGGTGTGCGGATCTCATGTCTGATCACATGTCATTATATCAGTGATGTCAGTAACAGGGGGCGGGGCTGTGACAACCTCTCAGACATGATATATACAGCTGGGTGTCAGTAGTAATAGATGAATAGCTGTACTGTAGTATAAGGTGTGCGGATCTCATGTCTGATCACATGTCATTATATTATATCAGTGATGTCAGTAACAGGGGGCGGGGCTGTGACAACCTCTCACACATGATATATACAGCTGGTTGTCAGTAGTAATAGATGAATAGCTGTACTGTAGTATAAGGTGTGCGGATCTCATGTCTGATCACATGTCATTATATTATATCAGTGATGTCAGTAACAGGGGGCGGAGCTGTGACAACCTCTCAGACATGATATATACAGCTGGGTGTCAGTAGTAATAGATGAATAGCTGTACTGTAGTATAAGGTGTGCGGATCTCATGTCTGATCACATGTCATTATATTATATCAGTGATGTCAGTAACAGGGGGCGGGGCTGTGACAACCTCTCAGACATGATATATACAGCTGGTTGTCAGTAGTAATAGATGAATAGCTGTACTGTAGTATAAGGTGTGCGGATCTCATGTCTGATCACATGTCATTATATTATATCAGTGATGTCAGTAATAGGGGGCGGGGCTGTGACAACCTCTCAGACATGATATATACAGCTGGTTGTCAGTAGTAATAGATGAATAGCTGTACTGTAGTATAAGGTGTGCGGATCTCATGTCTGATCACATATCATTATATTATATCAGTGATGTCAGTAACAGGGGGCGGGGCTGTGACAACCTCTCAGACATGATATATACAGCTGGTTGTCAGTAGTAATAGATGAATAGCTGTACTGTAGTATAAGGTGTGCGGATCTCATGTCTGATCACATGTCATTATATCAGTGATGTCAGTAATAGGGGGCGGGGCTGTGACAACCTCTCAGACATGATATATACAGCTGGGTGTCAGTAGTAATAGATGAATAGCTGTACTGTAGTATAAGGTGTGCGGATCTCATGTCTGATCACATATCATTATATTATATCAGTGATGTCAGTAACAGGGGGCGGGGCTGTGACAACCTCTCACACATGATATATACAGCTGGGTGTCAGTAGTAATAGATGAATAGCTGTACTGTAGTATAAGGTGTGCGGATCTCATGTCTGATCACATATCATTATATTATATCAGTGATGTCAGTAACAGGGGGCGGGGCTGTGACAACCTCTCACACATGATATATACAGCTGGGTGTCAGTAGTAATAGATGAATAGCTGTACTGTAGTATAAGGTGTGCGGATCTCATGTCTGATCACATGTCATTATATCAGTGATGTCAGTAACAGGGGGCGGAGCTGTGACAACCTCTCAGACATGATATATACAGCTGGTTGTCAGTAGTAATAGATGAATAGCTGTACTGTAGTATAAGGTGTGCGGATCTCATGTCTGATCACATGTCATTATATTATATCAGTGATGTCAGTGACAGGGGGCGGGGCTGTGACAACCTCTCAGACATGATATATACAGCTGGTTGTCAGTAGTAATAGATGAATAGCTGTACTGTAGTATAAGGTGTGCGGATCTCATGTCTGATCACATGTCATTATATTATATCAGTGATGTCAGTGACAGGGGGCGGGGCTGTGACAACCTCTCAGACATGATATATACAGCTGGGTGTCAGTAGTAATAGATGAATAGCTGTACTGTAGTATAAGGTGTGCGGATCTCATGTCTGATCACATGTCATTATATCAGTGATGTCAGTAACAGGGGGCGGGGCTGTGACAACCTCTCACACATGATATACTATACAGCTGGGTGTCAGTAGTAATAGATGAATAGCTGTACTGTAGTATAAGGTGTGCGGATCTCATGTCTGATCACATGTCATTATATTATATCAGTGATGTCAGTAACAGGAGGCGGAGCTGTGACAACCTCTCAGACATTATATATACAGCTGGTTGTCAGTAGTAATAGATGAATAGCTGTACTGTAGTATAAGGTGTGCGGATCTCATGTCATTATATCAGTGATGTCAGTAACAGGGGGCGGGGCTGTGACAACCTCTCACACATGATATATACAGCTGGTTGTCAGTAGTAATAGATGAATAGCTGTACTGTAGTATAAGGTGTGCGGATCTCATGTCTGATCACATGTCATTATATTATATCAGTGATGTCAGTAACAGGGGGCGGGGCTGTGACAACCTCTCACACATGATATATACAGCTGGGTGTCAGTAGTAATAGATGAATAGCTGTACTGTAGTATAAGGTGTGCGGATCTCATGTCTGATCACATGTCATTATATCAGTGATGTCAGTAACAGGGGGCGGGGCTGTGACAACCTCTCACACATGATATATACAGCTGGGTGTCAGTAGTAATAGATGAATAGCTGTACTGTAGTATAAGGTGTGCGGATCTCATGTCTGATCACATGTCATTATATCAGTGATGTCAGTAACAGGGGGCGGGGCTGTGACAACCTCTCAGACATGATATATACAGCTGGTTGTCAGTAGTAATAGATGAATAGCTGTACTGTAGTATAAGGTGCGGATCTCATGTCTGATCACATGTCATTATATTATATCAGTGATGTCAGTAACAGGGGGCGGGGCTGTGACAACCTCTCAGACATGATATATACAGCTGGGTGTCAGTAGTAATAGATGAATAGCTGTACTGTAGTATAAGGTGCGGATCTCATGTCTGATCACATGTCATTATATCAGTGATGTCAGTAACAGGGGGCGGGGCTGTGACAACCTCTCACACATGATATATACAGCTGGTTGTCAGTAGTAATAGATGAATAGCTGTACTGTAGTATAAGGTGTGCGGATCTCATGTCTGATCACATGTCATTATATTATATCAGTGATGTCAGTAACAGGGGGCGGGGCTGTGACAACCTCTCACACATGATATATACAGCTGGGTGTCAGTAGTAATAGATGAATAGCTGTACTGTAGTATAAGGTGTGCAGATCTCATGTCTGATCACATGTCATTATATCAGTGATGTCAGTAACAGGGGGCGGGGCTGTGACAACCTCTCACACATGATATACTATACAGCTGGGTGTCAGTAGTAATAGATGAATAGCTGTACTGTAGTATAAGGTGTGTGGATCTCATGTCTGATCACATGTCATTATATTATATCAGTGATGTCAGTAACAGGGGGCGGGGCTGTGACAACCTCTCAGACATGATATATACAGCTGGTTGTCAGTAGTAATAGATGAATAGCTGTACTGTAGTATAAGGTGTGCGGATCTCATGTCATTATATCAGTGATGTCAGTAACAGGGGGCGGAGCTGTGACAACCTCTCAGACATGATATATACAGCTAGTTGTCAGTAGTAATAGATGAATAGCTGTACTGTAGTATAAGGTGTGGATCTAATGTCTGATCACATGTCATTATATCAGTGATGTCAGTAACAGGGGGTGGAGCTGTGACAACCTCTCAGACATGATATATACAGCTGGTTGTCAGTAGTAATAGATGAATAGCTGTACTGTAGTATAAGGTGTGCGGATCTCATGTCTGATCACATGTCATTATATCAGTGATGTCAGTAACAGGGGGCGGGGCTGTGACACCCTCTCACACATGATATATACAGCTGGGTGTCAGTAGTAATAGATGAATAGCTGTACTGTAGTATAAGGTGTGCGGATCTCATGTCTGATTACATGTCATTATATTATATTATATCAGTCACAGGGGGCGGGGCTGTGACAATGGTTATTTCTCTTCACGGTTCAGTGACTTACAGGAACTCTCCACCTCACATCTCTCCTTACATCCTGACCTTACACATGAACATATCTTTACCCTCCCAGCACTTTTGCTCTGTGTCATACATGAGGCGTTTGAGGTTTATCAGGTTCATACTGACATTGCACAGCGCTCACACATAACAGCTGATCACCTGGGGTCATGTAAATGGCAGGGTGTGATCACATGTACAGTCATATCCTGAGGGGCCCTGTCCTGCTGTGCTCTATAGATTCCCTGTAAGATGTAAACAAAGACTAATAACACCAACCCTGACCCCTATCTAATACATTGCATGAGAACCAGCCATATGAGCTCTTCTAAAGCTGCATTTTCTGTCACCTGGTCACCCAGGCTCCTCTTGTCTCCTGCTCTCAGCTCTCCCTGGCAATAAATCACAGTCCATGAAATGTTCATTTGCCCATCAAGAATATAATAACAGGATACTGAAGCCGACCAGACATTTTTAGATGGGGCTTTCTGCTGCCGATTGGTAACTTTAAATGTAGGGGAAGTGGTTAGCTGGATGGGACATTTTTGTTGTTCACTGGTGACATCAATGTAAGGGGAAGTAGCTAACTTCTCCTCTTACTTAAATTCATATCACTATAGCACCAATCTACAAAAAAACTGCAGGAACAGAAAGGTAATACCTTTAGATTATAACATAAGTACTGGGGATGGATTGGGATTATTTTGCTCCTCACTGGTGATATCAATGTAGGAGAAGTAGCTAACTTCTTCTCCTACTTGAATTCCTATAAATATAGCACCAGACTGCAAAAAAACTGCAAGAGCAGAAAGGTATAAAACTTTGGGATTATAATAGGTCTACTGGAGTTGGATCAGGATTTTTTGCTGCTCACTGCTGACATAGATGTAGGAGGAAGTAGCTAACTTCTCCTCCTACTTGAATCCCTATCAATATAGAGGCAGTCTTCGAAGAAACTGCAGGCACAGAAAGGCCTGAGACAGCGACCCAACCACCCAGACGTGTGGCCAAGGATCTCATCTTCACTTTAGTAAGATGTGATATGTGTCTCACAGCTGAGTAGGCCGCTCCCCGAGGAGACTTCTAAGACGTGAAGCTGGTCATTACCCACCGGAGGTCCTCAGCGGCACATTCTACATCTGCCGAGAAAATGGAAAGTCTATTATTTCTCCATGACTTCCAACAATAATAGTAATCTCGGTCTTTAACCATAGGGTTGCTGGGTGCGATAATTATCAGTTACACTTCCTGTCAATGTGACACGAGTACGAATACTGGTCGGGGTAGGAGGTCCTCATGTCTTAACTCCTGGTTGTCCACAAAGAATAGAATAGTATCAATTAAACAACAACAAAAATTCTGAAATCTCAGAAATCTGGGTAGAAATTGTCAGCAGGACAGTAGAAGACAACTCAAGGACTCGTATTTATTGGGGGCTTCTATTCGGCACGGGGAGGTGTCGTGTATTACAGATGAGTGTAGGCATCTATAGGGGTCCTGTGGTGGCCACGTGTTTTGGATGCCTCTCGATGATCCATGTTGTTCTAGAGATAAGGGCGGTGTGTATATATAAAGCCCTCATATCTCTGGAATGTCGGACAACGCAGGCTCCTGGTGATTAATACCACCGTCATGGGGCTGAATGCCAGCTCGGGATTGTTTCCTATGAGATTTCCACAGCAGTTTATATGGGATGTGAGGCTATATGTGGTGGTTAACCATACGTGATCCAGCACCCTTCATACTGTATGGTTTGTGAAATGAATACGACACATGAGGCTACAAGCAAGGATATAGGGCCATAGGGAGCAGACATGGGACTGTATATAGGACTCCTGGTCACCATATAACCAGTGTTCCTACAGAATCTTCTCGCACATTTGGGTCTCCTTAGCCATGTGGCTAAGTGTTGAGGTGGTGGGACTGAGTGTTGAGGACTCAGGGACATAGCGATAGGAGGTGAAGTGGTAACAGTCACTACATGGCCCTGACCCTGTGGGGACAGCAGACCTTGTGGGAGCCCCATAGGTTCCTCTGACACATGACATACTGAGGCCCCATTAAAGATTTTGTATTGGGGCCCAAGAGTTATGACTCTGGTTGAGGCGAAAGATCTACAGCGTGAGGTGTGATGGGCTGAATGTGGAGGTGATGGACTTGTAGTATGAGGTGACGGACCTATAGCATGAAGTGATGGGGCTGAATGTGGGGGTGATGGACCTGTAGTATGAGGTGACGGACCTATAGCATGAAGTGATGGGGCTGAAGGTGGAGGTGATGGACCTGTAGTATGAGGTGATGGACCTGTAGTATGAGGTGATGGACCTGTAGTATGAGGTGATGGACCTGTAGTATGAGGTGATGGACCTGTAGTATGAGGTGACGGACCTATAGCATGAAGTGATGGGGCTGAATGTGGGGGTGATGGACCTGTAGTATGAGGTGACGGACCTATAGCATGAAGTGATGGGGCTGAAGGTGGAGGTGATGGACCTGTAGTATGAGGTGATGGACCTGTAGTATGAGGTGATGGACCTGTAGTATGAGGTGACAGACCTATAGCATGAAGTGATGGGGCTGAATGTGGAGGTGATGGACCTGTAGTATGAGGTGATGGACCTATAGCATGAAGTGATGGGGCTGAATGTGGGGGTGATGGACCTGTAGTATGAGGTGATGGACCTATAGCATGAAGTGATGGGGCTGAATGTGGGGGTGATGGACCTGTAGGGACCTGTAGTATGAAGTGACGGACCTATAGCATGAAGTGATGGGGCTGAAGGTGGAGGTGAAGGACCTGTACAGCCATGGCCAAAAGTTTTGAGAATGACACAAATATTATATTTTCACATGATCTGCTGCCCTCTGGTTTTTATGTGTGTTTGTCAGATGTTTTTATCACATACAGAAATAGAATTGCATTCATATTATGAGTAACAGAAGCTCATATTGACAGTTAGAATGAGTTAATGCAGCAAGTCAATATTTGCAGTGTTGACCCTTCTTCTTCAGGACCTCTGCAATTCTCCCTGGCATGCTCTCAATCAACTTCTGGACCAAATCCTGACTTATAGCAGTCCATTCTTGCAGAATCAATGCTTTAATTTTGTCTGAATTTGTTGGTTTTTGTTTGTCCACCCGTCTCTTGATGATTGACCACAAGTTCTCAATGGGATTAAGATCTGGGGAGTTTCCAGGCCATGGACCCAAAATCTCTATGTTTTGTTCCCTGAGCCATTTAGTTATCACCTTTGCTTTATGGCAAGGTGCTCCATCATGCTGGAAAAGGCATTGTTGAGCGCCAAACTGCTCTTGGACGGTTGGGAGAAGTTGCTCTTGGAGGACATTCTGGTACCATTCTTTATTCATGGCAAGACTGTGAGAGAGCCGATTCCCTTGGCTGAGAAGCAACCCCACACATGAATGGTTTCAGGATGCTTTACAGTTGGCATGAGACAAGACTGGTGGTAGCGCTCACCTCTTCTTCTCCGAATAAGCTGTTTTCCAGATGTTCCAAACAATGGAAAAGGGGATTCATCAGAGAAAATGACTTTCCCCCAGTCCTCAGCAGTCCACTCCCTGTACCTTTTGCAGAATATCAGTCTGTCCCTGATGTTTTTTCTGGAGAGAAGTGGCTTCTTTGCTGCCCTCCTTGAGACCAGGCCTTGCTCCAAGAGTCTCCGCCTCACAGTGCGTGCAGATGCACTCACACCTGCCTGCTGCCATTCCTCAGCAAGCTCTGCACTGCTGGTAGCCCGATCCCGCAGCTGAAACACTTTTAAGAGACGGTCCTGCCGCTTGCTGGTCTTTCTTGGGCGCCCTGGAGCCTTTTTGGCACCAATGGAACCTCTCTCCTTGAAGTTCTTGATGATGCGATAGATTGTTGACTGAGGTGCAATCTTTCTAGCTGCAATACTCTTCCCAGTTAGGCCATTTTTGTGCAGTGCACAAAAACTGCACGTGTTTCTTTAGAGATAACCATGGTTAACAGAAGAGAAACAATGATGGCAAGCACCAGCCTCCTTTTAAAGTGTCCAGTGGTGTCATTCTTACTTAATCATGACAGATTGATCTCCAGCCCTGTCCTCATCAACACCCACACCTGTGTTAATGGAGCAATCACTGAAACGATGTTAGGTGGTCCTTTTAAGGCAGGGCTGCAATGATGTTGAAATGTGTTTTGGGGGATAAAGTTCATTTTCTAGGCAAATATTGACTTTGCAAGTAATTGCTGTTAAGCTGATCATTCTTTATAACATTCTGGAGTATATGCAAATTGCCATTAGAAAAACTGAAGCAGTAGACTTTGTAAAAATTAATATTTGTATCATTCTCAAAACTTTTGGCCATGACTGTAGTATGAAGTGAAGGACCTGTAGTATGAGGTGAAGGACCTGTAGTATGAGGTGAAGGACCTGTAGTATGAAGTGAAGGACCTGTAGTATGAGGTGATGGGGCTGAATGTGGAGGTTACAACATTTCTAAAGTTTACTTGAATTAGTTTGTGGTGACCATTTATGGTGATGAGGCGCCATGTGATAATAACACAGTATATTGTAGATTTGTTATGGACCTGGTGCTATATCCTACGATTAAGTGGGCTGTTATATGGACGGTTTATTCATGACTTTAAAGTCTGCTTTATTGCAGCACTTCATAGATTTCCGCTGACACTGGAGACATCTCAGGAGGCTTCACCCCTCTCGTGTGATCTGCTGGACCTTCCTAGTTTTTCAGAGTAAGTTCCTCTTACTCAGGAATTCTCCCCTATTCCTCAGAATTGTGCAGTGTGGCCCCTAAAAGGGACATCTCCGGCACCATCAGGAGTTAATCACTGCAGCTCATGTTCTGAGTCGTCCTGTAACAATGTTGGGCATATTCCAGTGGTTTTCCTCATATCACTGTAATTTTTATAGCATTTGTAAGCTATTAGAGCGGAGCGGCGCGGAACAGTCACTTTATATCGCCAAATAAGGAGAGCAGACATCTCCGATAATGTCCTTCACACTACAAGTTCCCAGAGCCCAGTGCCCTGCTGGGAAGATACCAAGAAAGTGACATCACCCCGAGACTCCCCTACGTAAATAAATATATATGTCTACGGAGGCTTACATTCACCAGACAGAGACGAAGTAGTGAATGAAGTGTCTGCATATAATGTCACCGCAATACTACTACAGAGGTGCAGGGAGATACACCATTATACATAGCAGCAGTATTATTTAGTAGTTATATTCTTGTACATAGGAGCAGTATTATAGTAGTTATATTCTTGTACATAGGGTTAGTATTATAGTAGTTATATTCTTGTACATAGGGGGCAGTATTATAGTAGTTATATTCTTGTACATAGGGGCAGTATTATAGTAGTTATATTCTTGTACATAGGAGCAGTATTATAGTAGTTATATTCTTGTACATAGGAGGTAGTATTATAGTAGTTATATTCTTGTACATAGGAGCAGTATTATAGTAGTTATATTCTTGTACATAGGAGCAGTATTATAGTAGTTATATTCTTGTACATAGGAGCAGTATTATAGTAGTTATATTCTTGTACATAGGAGGCAGTATTATAGTAGTTATATTCTTGTACATAGGAGCAGTATTATAGTAGTTATATTCTTGTACATAGGAGCAGTATTATAGTAGTTATATTCTTGTACATAGGAGTAGTATTATAGTAGTTATATTCTTGTACATAGGAGCAGTATTATAGTAGTTATATTCTTGTACATAGGAGCAGTATTATAGTAGTTATATTCTTGTACATAGGAGCAGTATTATAGTAGTTATATTCTTGTACATAGGAGCAGTATTATAGTAGTTATATTCTTGTACATAGGAGGCAGTATTATAGTAGTTATATTCTTGTACATAGGGGAGTATTATAGTAGTTATATTCTTGTACATAGGAGCAGTATTATAGTAGTTATATTCTTGTACATAGGAGCAGTATTATAGTAGTTATATTCTTGTACATAGGAGGCAGTATTATAGTAGTTATATTCTTGTACATAGGAGGTAGTATTATATTAGTTATATTCTTGTACATAGGAGCAGTATTATAGTAGTTATATTCTTGTACATAGGAGGTAGTATTATAGTAGTTATGTATATTCTTGTACATAGTAGTAGTATTATAGTAGTTATATTCTTGTACATAGGAGCAGTATTATAGTAGTTATATTCTTGTACATAGGAGCAGTATTATAGTAGTTATATTCTTGTACATAGGAGCAGTATTATAGTAGTTATATTCTTGTACATAGGGGGCAGTATTATAGTAGTTATATTCTTGTACATAGGAGCAGTATTATAGTAGTTATATTCTTGTACATAGGAGCAGTATTATAGTAGTTATATTCTTGTACATAGGAGGTAGTATTATAGTAGTTATATTCTTGTACATAGGAGTAGTATTATAGTAGTTATATTCTTGTACATAGGAGCAGTATTATAGTAGTTATATTCTTGTACATAGGAGGAGTATTATAGTAGTTATATTCTTGTACATAGGAGGTAGTATTATAGTAGTTATATTCTTGTACATAGGAGCAGTATTATAGTAGTTATATTCTTGTACATAGGAGCAGTATTATAGTAGTTATATTCTTGTACATAGGAGGAGTATTATAGTAGTTATATTCTTGTACATAGGGGGCAGTATTATAGTAGTTATATTCTTGTACATAGGAGCAGTATTATAGTAGTTATATTCTTGTACATAGGAGCAGTATTATAGTAGTTATATTCTTGTACATAGGAGGTAGTATTATAGTAGTTATATTCTTGTACATAGGGGGCAGTATTATAGTAGTTATATTCTTGTACATAGGAGCAGTATTATAGTAGTTATATTCTTGTACATAGGAGGTAGTATTATAGTAGTTATATTCTTGTACATAGGAGTAGTATTATAGTAGTTATATTCTTGTACATAGGAGCAGTATTATAGTAGTTATATTCTTGTACATAGGGGCAGTATTATAGTAGTTATATTCTTGTACATAGGAGGCAGTATTATAGTAGTTATATTCTTGTACATAGGAGTAGTATTATAGTAGTTATATTCTTGTACATAGGAGCAGTATTATAGTAGTTATATTCTTGTACATAGGAGCAGTATTATAGTAGTTATATTCTTGTACATAGGAGGCAGTATTATAGTAGTTATATTCTTGTACATAGGAGTAGTATTATAGTAGTTATATTCTTGTACCTAGGAGCAGTATTATAGTAGTTATATTCTTGTACCTAGGAGCAGTATTATAGTAGTTATATTCTTGTACATAGGAGTAGTATTATAGTAGTTATATTCTTGTACATAGGAGTAGTATTATAGTAGTTATATTCTTGTACATAGGAGCAGTATTATAGTAGTTATATTCTTGTACATAGGAGCAGTATTATAGTAGTTATATTCTTGTACATAGGAGCAGTATTATAGTAGTTATATTCTTGTACATAGGAGCAGTATTATAGTAGTTATATTCTTGTACATAGGTGCAGTATTATAGTAGTTATATTCTTGTACATAGGAGCAGTATTATAGTAGTTATATTCTTGTACATAGGGGCAGTATTATAGTAGTTATATTCTTGTACATAGGAGCAGTATTATAGTAGTTATATTCTTGTACATAGGAGTAGTATTATAGTAGTTATATTCTTGAACATAGGGGTCAGTATTATAGTAGTTATATTCTTGTACATAGGAGCAGTATTATAGTAGTTATATTCTTGTACATAGGAGGTAGTATTATAGTAGTTATATTCTTGTACATAGGAGCAGTATTATAGTAGTTATATTCTTGTACATAGGAGGCAGTATTATAGTAGTTATATTCTTGTACATAGGAGGTAGTATTATATTAGTTATATTCTTGTACATAGGAGCAGTATTATAGTAGTTATATTCTTGTACATAGGAGGTAGTATTATAGTAGTTACTTATTCTTGTACATAGTAGTAGTATTATAGTAGTTATATTCTTGTACATAGGAGCAGTATTATAGTAGTTATATTCTTGTACATAGGAGCAGTATTATAGTAGTTATATTCTTGTACATAGGAGCTAGTATTATAGTAGTTATATTCTTGTACATAGGGGGCAGTATTATAGTAGTTATATTCTTGTACATAGGAGCAGTATTATAGTAGTTATATTCTTGTACATAGGAGCAGTATTATAGTAGTTATATTCTTGTACATAGGAGGTAGTATTATAGTAGTTATATTCTTGTACATAGGAGCAGTATTATAGTAGTTATATTCTTGTACATAGGAGGCAGTATTATAGTAGTTATATTCTTGTACATAGGAGGTAGTATTATAGTAGTTATATTCTTGTACATAGGAGTAGTATTATAGTAGTTATATTCTTGTACATAGGAGCAGTATTATAGTAGTTATATTCTTGTACATAGGAGGTAGTATTATAGTAGTTATATTCTTGTACATAGGAGGTAGTATTATAGTAGTTATATTCTTGTACATAGGAGCAGTATTATAGTAGTTATATTCTTGTACATAGGAGCAGTATTATAGTAGTTATATTCTTGTACATAGGAGGTAGTATTATAGTAGTTATATTCTTGTACATAGGAGTAGTATTATAGTAGTTATATTCTTGTACATAGGAGCAGTATTATAGTAGTTATATTCTTGTACATAGGGGGCAGTATTATATTAGTTATATTCTTGTACATAGGAGCAGTATTATAGTAGTTATATTCTTGTACATAGGAGCAGTATTATAGTAGTTATATTCTTGTACATAGGAGAGTATTATAGTAGTTATATTCTTGTACATAGGAGCAGTATTATAGTAGTTATATTCTTGTACATAGGAGCAGTATTATAGTAGTTATATTCTTGTACATAGGAGCAGTATTATAGTAGTTATATTCTTGTACATAGGAGGTAGTATTATAGTAGTTATATTCTTGTACATAGGAGCAGTATTATAGTAGTTATATTCTTGTACATAGGAGCAGTATTATAGTAGTTATATTCTTGTACATAGGAGGTAGTATTATAGTAGTTATATTCTTGTACATAGGAGCAGTATTATAGTAGTTATATTCTTGTACATAGGAGTAGTATTATAGTAGTTATATTCTTGTACATAGGAGGTAGTATTATAGTAGTTATATTCTTGTACATAGGAGCTAGTATTATAGTAGTTATATTCTTGTACATAGGAGTAGTATTATGTGTAGGAGGTTTTATATTCTTGTACATAGGAGCAGTATTATAGTAGTTATATTCTTGTACATAGGAGCAGTATTATAGTAGTTATATTCTTGTACATAGGAGTTAGTATTATAGTAGTTATATTCTTGTACATAGGAGTAGTATTATAGTAGTTATATTCTTGTACATAGGAGCAGTATTATAGTAGTTATATTCTTGTACATAGGAGCAGTATTATAGTAGTTATATTCTTGTACATAGGAGCAGTATTATAGTAGTTATATTCTTGTACATAGGAGTAGTATTATAGTAGTTATATTCTTGTACATAGGGGCAGTATTATAGTAGTTATATTCTTGTACATAGGAGGTAGTATTATAGTAGTTATATTCTTGTACATAGGAGCAGTATTATAGTAGTTATATTCTTGTACATAGGGGGCAGTATTATAGTAGTTATATTCTTGTACATAGGAGCAGTATTATAGTAGTTATATTCTTGTACATAGGAGGTAGTATTATAGTAGTTATATTCTTGTACATAGGAGTAGTATTATAGTAGTTATATTCTTGTACATAGGAGCAGTATTATAGTAGTTATATTCTTGTACATAGGGGGCAGTATTATATTAGTTATATTCTTGTACATAGGAGCAGTATTATAGTAGTTATATTCTTGTACATAGGAGCAGTATTATAGTAGTTATATTCTTGTACATAGGAGTATTATAGTAGTTATATTCTTGTACATAGGAGTAGTATTATAGTAGTTATATTCTTGTACATAGGAGCAGTATTATAGTAGTTATATTCTTGTACATAGGAGCAGTATTATAGTAGTTATATTCTTGTACATAGGAGGTAGTATTATAGTAGTTATATTCTTGTACATAGGAGTAGTATTATAGTAGTTATATTCTTGTACATAGGAGCAGTATTATAGTAGTTATATTCTTGTACATAGGAGGTATTATAGTAGTTATATTCTTGTACATAGGAGTAGTATTATAGTAGTTATATTCTTGTACATAGGAGTAGTATTATAGTAGTTATATTCTTGTACATAGGAGGTAGTATTATAGTAGTTATATTCTTGTACATAGGAGGTAGTATTATAGTAGTTATATTCTTGTACATAGGAGTAGTATTATAGTAGTTATATTCTTGTACATAGGAGCAGTATTATAGTAGTTATATTCTTGTACATAGGAGCAGTATTATAGTAGTTATATTCTTGTACATAGGAGGTAGTATTATAGTAGTTATATTCTTGTACATAGGAGTAGTATTATAGTAGTTATATTCTTGTACATAGGAGCAGTATTATAGTAGTTATATTCTTGTACATAGGAGCAGTATTATAGTAGTTATATTCTTGTACATAGGAGCAGTATTATAGTAGTTATATTCTTGTACATAGGAGTAGTATTATAGTAGTTATATTCTTGTACATAGGGGCAGTATTATAGTAGTTATATTCTTGTACATAGGAGGTAGTATTATAGTAGTTATATTCTTGTACATAGGAGTAGTATTATAGTAGTTATATTCTTGTACATAGGGGGCAGTATTATAGTAGTTATATTCTTGTACATAGGGGCAGTATTATAGTAGTTATATTCTTGTACATAGGAGGTAGTATTATAGTAGTTATATTCTTGTACATAGGAGTAGTATTATAGTAGTTATATTCTTGTACATAGGGGGCAGTATTATAGTAGTTATATTCTTGTACATAGGGGCAGTATTATAGTAGTTATATTCTTGTACATAGGAGGTAGTATTATAGTAGTTATATTCTTGTACATAGGAGCAGTATTATAGTAGTTATATTCTTGTACATAGGGGGCAGTATTATAGTAATTATATTCTTGTACATAGGAGGCAGTATTATAGTAGTTATATTCTTGTACATAGGAGTAGTATTATAGTAGTTATATTCTTGTACATAGGAGCAGTATTATAGTAGTTATATTCTTGTACATAGGAGCAGTATTATAGTAGTTATATTCTTGTACATAGGAGGTAGTATTATAGTAGTTATATTCTTGTACATAGTAGTAGTATTATAGTAGTTATATTCTTGTACATAGGAGCAGTATTATAGTAGTTATATTCTTGTACATAGGAGCAGTATTATAGTAGTTATATTCTTGTACATAGGAGGTAGTATTATAGTAGTTATATTCTTGTACATAGGGGGCAGTATTATAGTAGTTATATTCTTGTACATAGGAGCAGTATTATAGTAGTTATATTCTTGTACATAGGAGCAGTATTATAGTAGTTATATTCTTGTACATAGGAGGTAGTATTATAGTAGTTATATTCTTGTACATAGGAGCAGTATTATAGTAGTTATATTCTTGTACATAGGAGGTAGTATTATAGTAGTTATATTCTTGTACATAGGAGCAGTATTATAGTAGTTATATTCTTGTACATAGGAGCAGTATTATAGTAGTTATATTCTTGTACATAGGAGGTAGTATTATAGTAGTTATATTCTTGTACATAGGAGCAGTATTATAGTAGTTATATTCTTGTACATAGGAGCAGTATTATAGTAGTTATATTCTTGTACATAGGGGGCAGTATTATATTAGTTATATTCTTGTACATAGGAGCAGTATTATAGTAGTTATATTCTTGTACATAGGAGCAGTATTATAGTAGTTATATTCTTGTACATAGGAGCAGTATTATAGTAGTTATATTCTTGTACATAGGAGTATTATAGTAGTTATATTCTTGTACATAGGAGTAGTATTATAGTAGTTATATTCTTGTACATAGGAGCAGTATTATAGTAGTTATATTCTTGTACATAGGAGCAGTATTATAGTAGTTATATTCTTGTACATAGGGGGCAGTATTATAGTAGTTATATTCTTGTACATAGGAGCAGTATTATAGTAGTTATATTCTTGTACATAGGAGCAGTATTATAGTAGTTATATTCTTGTACATAGGGGGCAGTATTATAGTAGTTATATTCTTGTACATAGGAGCAGTATTATAGTAGTTATATTCTTGTACATAGGAGCAGTATTATAGTAGTTATATTCTTGTACATAGGAGCAGTATTATAGTAGTTATATTCTTGTACATAGGAGCAGTATTATAGTAGTTATATTCTTGTACATAGGAGCAGTATTATAGTAGTTATATTCTTGTACATAGGAGCAGTATTATAGTAGTTATATTCTTGTACATAGGAGCAGTATTATAGTAGTTATATTCTTGTACATAGGAGTATTATAGTAGTTATATTCTTGTACATAGGAGCAGTATTATAGTAGTTATATTCTTGTACATAGGAGCAGTATTATAGTAGTTATATTCTTGTACATAGGAGCTAGTATTATAGTAGTTATATTCTTGTACATAGGAGTAGTATTATAGTAGTTATATTCTTGTACATAGGAGCAGTATTATAGTAGTTATATTCTTGTACATAGGAGCAGTATTATAGTAGTTATATTCTTGTACATAGGAGCAGTATTATAGTAGTTATATTCTTGTACATAGGAGCAGTATTATAGTAGTTATATTCTTGTACATAGGAGCAGTATTATAGTAGTTATATTCTTGTACATAGGAGCAGTATTATAGTAGTTATATTCTTGTACATAGGAGCAGTATTATAGTAGTTATATTCTTGTACATAGGAGCAGTATTATAGTAGTTATATTCTTGTACATAGGAGGAGTATTATAGTAGTTATATTCTTGTACATAGGAGCAGTATTATAGTAGTTATATTCTTGTACATAGGAGCAGTATTATAGTAGTTATATTCTTGTACATAGGAGCAGTATTATAGTAGTTATATTCTTGTACATAGGAGGTAGTATTATAGTAGTTATATTCTTGTACATAGGGGGCAGTATTATAGTAGTTATATTCTTGTACATAGGAGCAGTATTATAGTAGTTATATTCTTGTACATAGGGGGCAGTATTATAGTAGTTATATTCTTGTACATAGGAGCAGTATTATAGTAGTTATATTCTTGTACATAGGAGCAGTATTATAGTAGTTATATTCTTGTACATAGGAGAGTATTATAGTAGTTATATTCTTGTACATAGGAGCAGTATTATAGTAGTTATATTCTTGTACATAGGAGCAGTATTATAGTAGTTATATTCTTGTACATAGGAGCAGTATTATAGTAGTTATATTCTTGTACATAGGAGGTAGTATTATAGTAGTTATATTCTTGTACATAGGAGCAGTATTATAGTAGTTATATTCTTGTACATAGGAGCAGTATTATAGTAGTTATATTCTTGTACATAGGGGCAGTATTATAGTAGTTATATTCTTGTACATAGGAGTAGTATTATAGTAGTTATATTCTTGTACATAGGAGCAGTATTATAGTAGTTATATTCTTGTACATAGGGGCAGTATTATAGTAGTTATATTCTTGTACATAGGAGCAGTATTATAGTAGTTATATTCTTGTACATAGGAGCAGTATTATAGTAGTTATATTCTTGTACATAGGAGTATTATAGTAGTTATATTCTTGTACATAGGAGTAGTATTATAGTAGTTATATTCTTGTACATAGGAGCAGTATTATAGTAGTTATATTCTTGTACATAGGAGGTATTATGTAGTTATATTCTTGTTGTAGTTATATTCTTGTACATAGGAGGTAGTATTATAGTAGTTATATTCTTGTACATAGGAGTAGTATTATAGTAGTTATATTCTTGTACATAGGAGCAGTATTATAGTAGTTATATTCTTGTACATAGGAGCAGTATTATAGTAGTTATATTCTTGTACATAGGAGGTAGTATTATAGTAGTTATATTCTTGTACATAGGAGTAGTATTATAGTAGTTATATTCTTGTACATAGGAGCAGTATTATAGTAGTTATATTCTTGTACATAGGAGCAGTATTATAGTAGTTATATTCTTGTACATAGGAGGTAGTATTATAGTAGTTATATTCTTGTACATAGGAGCAGTATTATATTAGTTATATTCTTGTACATAGGAGCAGTATTATAGTAGTTATATTCTTGTACATAGGAGCAGTATTATAGTAGTTATATTCTTGTACATAGGAGTATTATAGTAGTTATATTCTTGTACATAGGAGTAGTATTATAGTAGTTATATTCTTGTACATAGGAGCAGTATTATAGTAGTTATATTCTTGTACATAGGAGGTAGTATTATAGTAGTTATATTCTTGTACATAGGAGGTAGTATTATAGTAGTTATATTCTTGTACATAGGAGTGTATTATAGTAGTTATATTCTTGTACATAGGAGCAGTATTATAGTAGTTATATTCTTGTACATAGGGGGCAGTATTATAGTAGTTATATTCTTGTACATAGGAGCAGTATTATAGTAGTTATATTCTTGTACATAGGAGCAGTATTATAGTAGTTATATTCTTGTACATAGGAGCAGTATTATAGTAGTTATATTCTTGTACATAGGGTGAGTATTATAGTAGTTATATTCTTGTACATAGGAGCAGTATTATAG
This sequence comes from Leptodactylus fallax, assembly GCA_947044405.1. NCBI lineage: Eukaryota > Metazoa > Chordata > Amphibia > Anura > Leptodactylidae > Leptodactylus > Leptodactylus fallax. The sequence continues at coordinate 44,841 of CAMRHE010000970.1, read as the reverse complement.
TAGTTATATTCTTGTACATAGGAGGTATTATAGTAGTTATATTCTTGTACATAGGAGCAGTATTATAGTAGTTATATTCTTGTACATAGGAGGCAGTATTATAGTAGTTATATTCTTGTACATAGGAGGTAGTATTATAGTAGTTATGTATATTCTTGTACATAGTAGTAGTATTATAGTAGTTATATTCTTGTACATAGGAGCAGTATTATAGTAGTTATATTCTTGTACATAGGAGCAGTATTATAGTAGTTATATTCTTGTACATAGGAGGTAGTATTATAGTAGTTATATTCTTGTACATAGGAGGTAGTATTATAGTAGTTATATTCTTGTACATAGGAGTAGTATTATAGTAGTTATATTCTTGTACATAGGAGCAGTATTATAGTAGTTATATTCTTGTACATAGGAGCAGTATTATAGTAGTTATATTCTTGTACATAGGAGGTAGTATTATAGTAGTTATATTCTTGTACATAGGAGTAGTATTATAGTAGTTATATTCTTGTACATAGGAGCAGTATTATAGTAGTTATATTCTTGTACATAGGAGCAGTATTATAGTAGTTATATTCTTGTACATAGGAGCAGTATTATAGTAGTTATATTCTTGTACATAGGAGTAGTATTATAGTAGTTATATTCTTGTACATAGGGGCAGTATTATAGTAGTTATATTCTTGTACATAGGAGGTAGTATTATAGTAGTTATATTCTTGTACATAGGAGCAGTATTATAGTAGTTATATTCTTGTACATAGGGGGCAGTATTATAGTAGTTATATTCTTGTACATAGGGGCAGTATTATAGTAGTTATATTCTTGTACATAGGAGGTAGTATTATAGTAGTTATATTCTTGTACATAGGAGTAGTATTATAGTAGTTATATTCTTGTACATAGGGGGCAGTATTATAGTAGTTATATTCTTGTACATAGGAGGCAGTATTATAGTAGTTATATTCTTGTACATAGGAGTAGTATTATAGTAGTTATATTCTTGTACATAGGAGCAGTATTATAGTAGTTATATTCTTGTACATAGGAGCAGTATTATAGTAGTTATATTCTTGTACATAGGAGGTAGTATTATAGTAGTTATTGTATATTCTTGTACATAGGAGCAGTATTATAGTAGTTATATTCTTGTACATAGGAGCAGTATTATAGTAGTTATATTCTTGTACATAGGAGCAGTATTATAGTAGTTATATTCTTGTACATAGGAGTGTATTATAGTAGTTATATTCTTGTACATAGGGGGCAGTATTATAGTAGTTATATTCTTGTACATAGGAGCAGTATTATAGTAGTTATATTCTTGTACATAGGAGCAGTATTATAGTAGTTATATTCTTGTACATAGGAGGTAGTATTATAGTAGTTATATTCTTGTACATAGGAGTAGTATTATAGTAGTTATATTCTTGTACATAGGAGGTAGTATTATAGTAGTTATATTCTTGTACATAGGAGCAGTATTATAGTAGTTATATTCTTGTACATAGGAGCAGTATTATAGTAGTTATATTCTTGTACATAGGAGGTAATATTATAGTAGTTATATTCTTGTACATAGGAGTAGTATTATAGTAGTTATATTCTTGTACATAGGAGCAGTATTATAGTAGTTATATTCTTGTACATAGGGGGCAGTATTATATTAGTTATATTCTTGTACATAGGAGCAGTATTATAGTAGTTATATTCTTGTATATAGGAGCAGTATTATAGTAGTTATATTCTTGTACATAGGAGCAGTATTATAGTAGTTATATTCTTGTACATAGGAGTATTATAGTAGTTATATTCTTGTACATAGGAGTAGTATTATAGTAGTTATATTCTTGTACATAGGAGCAGTATTATAGTAGTTATATTCTTGTACATAGGAGCAGTATTATAGTAGTTATATTCTTGTACATAGGAGGTAGTATTATAGTAGTTATATTCTTGTACATAGGGGGCAGTATTATAGTAGTTATATTCTTGTACATAGGAGCAGTATTATAGTAGTTATATTCTTGTACATAGGAGCAGTATTATAGTAGTTATATTCTTGTACATAGGAGGTAGTATTATAGTAGTTATATTCTTGTACATAGGAGTAGTATTATAGTAGTTATATTCTTGTACATAGGAGCAGTATTATAGTAGTTATATTCTTGTACATAGGAGCAGTATTATAGTAGTTATATTCTTGTACATAGGAGCAGTATTATAGTAGTTATATTCTTGTACATAGGAGTATTATAGTAGTTATATTCTTGTACATAGGAGTAGTATTATAGTAGTTATATTCTTGTACATAGGAGGTAGTATTATAGTAGTTATATTCTTGTACATAGGAGGTAGTATTATAGTAGTTATATTCTTGTACATAGGAGCAGTATTATAGTAGTTATATTCTTGTACATAGGAGTAGTATTATAGTAGTTATATTCTTGTACATAGGAGCAGTATTATAGTAGTTATATTCTTGTACATAGGAGTAGTATTATAGTAGTTATATTCTTGTACATAGGAGCAGTATTATAGTAGTTATATTCTTGTACATAGGAGCAGTATTATAGTAGTTATATTCTTGTACATAGGAGCAGTATTATAGTAGTTATATTCTTGTACATAGGAGTAGTATTATAGTAGTTATATTCTTGTACATAGGAGCAGTATTATAGTAGTTATATTCTTGTACATAGGAGCAGTATTATAGTAGTTATATTCTTGTACATAGGAGGTAGTATTATAGTAGTTACTGTATATTCTTGTACATAGGGGTAGTATTATAGTAGTTATATTCTTGTACATAGGAGCAGTATTATAGTAGTTATATTCTTGTACATAGGAGCAGTATTATAGTAGTTATATTCTTGTACATAGGAGGTAGTATTATAGTAGTTATATTCTTGTACATAGGGGGCAGTATTATAGTAGTTATATTCTTGTACATAGGAGCAGTATTATAGTAGTTATATTCTTGTACATAGGAGCAGTATTATAGTAGTTATATTCTTGTACATAGGAGGTAGTATTATAGTAGTTATATTCTTGTACATAGGAGTAGTATTATAGTAGTTATATTCTTGTACATAGGAGCAGTATTATAGTAGTTATATTCTTGTACATAGGGGCAGTATTATAGTAGTTATATTCTTGTACATAGGAGTAGTATTATAGTAGTTATATTCTTGTACATAGGAGCAGTATTATAGTAGTTATATTCTTGTACATAGGGGCAGTATTATAGTAGTTATATTCTTGTACATAGGAGCAGTATTATAGTAGTTATATTCTTGTACATAGGAGCAGTATTATAGTAGTTATATTCTTGTACATAGGAGGTATTATAGTAGTTATATTCTTGTACATAGGAGTAGTATTATAGTAGTTATATTCTTGTACATAGGAGTAGTATTATAGTAGTTATATTCTTGTACATAGGAGTTAGTATTATAGTAGTTATATTCTTGTACATAGGAGGTAGTATTATAGTAGTTATATTCTTGTACATAGGAGGTAGTATTATAGTAGTTATATTCTTGTACATAGGAGCAGTATTATAGTAGTTATATTCTTGTACATAGGAGCAGTATTATAGTAGTTATATTCTTGTACATAGGAGCTAGTATTATAGTAGTTATATTCTTGTACATAGGAGGTAGTATTATAGTAGTTATATTCTTGTACATAGGAGCAGTATTATAGTAGTTATATTCTTGTACATAGGAGCAGTATTATAGTAGTTATATTCTTGTACATAGGAGCAGTATTATAGTAGTTATATTCTTGTACATAGGAGCATATTATAGTAGTTATATTCTTGTACATAGGAGTAGTATTATAGTAGTTATATTCTTGTACATAGGAGTAGTATTATAGTAGTTATATTCTTGTACATAGGAGGTAGTATTATAGTAGTTATATTCTTGTACATAGGAGGTAGTATTATAGTAGTTATATTCTTGTACATAGGAGGTAGTATTATAGTAGTTATATTCTTGTACATAGGAGTAGTATTATAGTAGTTATATTCTTGTACATAGGAGCTAGTATTATAGTAGTTATATTCTTGTACATAGGAGGTAGTATTATAGTAGTTATATTCTTGTACATAGGAGCAGTATTATAGTAGTTATATTCTTGTACATAGGAACAGTATTATAGTAGTTATATTCTTGTACATAGGAGCAGTATTATAGTAGTTATATTCTTGTACATAGGAGCAGTAATATAGCTGTTATATTCTTGTACATAGGAGCAGTATTATAGTAGTTATATTCTTGTACATAGGAGTAGTATTATAGTAGTTATATTCTTGTACATAGGAGCAGTATTATAGTAGTTATATTCTTGTACATAGGAGTATTATAGTAGTTATATTCTTGTACATAGGAGCAGTATTATAGTAGTTATATTCTTGTACATAGGAGCAGTATTATAGTAGTTATATTCTTGTACATAGGAGCAGTATTATAGTAGTTATATTCTTGTACATAGGAGTAGTATTATAGTAGTTATATTCTTGTACATAGGAGCAGTATTATAGTAGTTATATTCTTGTACATAGGAGTAGTATTATAGTAGTTATATTCTTGTACATAGGAGCAGTATTATAGTAGTTATATTCTTGTACATAGGGGTAGTATTATAGTAGTTATATTCTTGTACATAGGAGGTAGTATTATAGTAGTTATATTCTTGTACATAGGAGTAATATTATAGTAGTTATATTCTTGTACATAGGAGCAGTATTATAGTAGTTATATTCTTGTACATAGGAGTAGTATTATAGTAGTTATATTCTTGTACATAGGAGCAGTATTATAGTAGTTATATTCTTGTACATAGGAGTATTATAGTAGTTATATTCTTGTACATAGGAGCAGTATTATAGTAGTTATAAATAAAAGTTGACTTTCTGTCTATAGGGCGACATATTTGCTGCGGTATATATCACAGATACAGGGGTGTTATCGAAAGCAGAAGCCACATGTATACAGGAAGGGTGTCAGTGCAGTATATAGTGCGGGGTGGGGTTTGGATGGGGTTCAGGTGATTTGGCAGTAGTTACAGATACAATGAGAAGTGATTACAGGAAATAACATGCTGTGAGTTTCCTGATAACAGATTACAGCGGCTGATATCACTTTTATTGACTCTTCTTCTCGGTATATTATATAATGGCCGCCATTCCCACTGATAACAGCTGAACCTTTATAGGACATCTTCTTCTATGTGATGGGGACCCTCCTGACTGTTCCTGTAAGGGGTGTAGGGCGGGGGAGGGGGGGGTGTCAGGACTCCCTCCCAGATGTGGTTTTAGCAGCAGGGGGTTCTACTTGGATGTTTTCCCCAGGCCCCCTCTTTTATTTGTGCCCCTCCCCCGTGTGTGTCCTATAAAGGTTTCATTGGGATAAAGACAGATGATGTCATTACTTGATGGCGACTTCAAAGCCTTTCCGTATGTTTCATCCTATGGGGACCAGGTGGGGGCAGTGACACATGTATCTAATCTCCACTGTATCCCCGCAGCCCCCCACTCTGAGGCTTCAGCTCTAGGGTTATTACTACCAGGTGTATACAGTGATGTGAGAAGTTCTGTGACTTTCTAACAGACTGTCAGTCAAGGCAATGCTCTGTGAGCTACGCAGCCCAGACTGACACATTGTAGCAAACTAGCAGAGAAGTGTTTGCAGCTGCTGCTGTATCCAGTCTAGACAATGCTCTGTGAGCTAAACACATCAGCAGCGGCTGCACAAATCTCTCTGCTAGTTTGCTACAATGTATCAGTCTGGGTTATTGAGCTCACAGAGCATTGTGTAGACTGGATACATCAGCAGCACCTGCAGAGGGCTCTTTCCTAGTTTGTTACAATGTGTCAGTCTGGAGTCCCGGCTGTTTAGCATCACTTTGAAAGAGGCAGAACCTTTAAGGATTACTCTTTATTTAAAGAAGATTGGCCGCCCCTTTAAGCCGCCCTGTCTCTAGAGGTCGGGGGTCGCAGTTTGTGCTCTTTTGCAGGATTATATACAGTGAAGGATCCCAGAGGAAGAGAGTCAGACATCAAACCCTATAGTGAGGGGTCCGTGTACCCCGCCCCGCGCCAGTGAGGTACAGACCTAGATATGGGGCCAGATAATGGGGAGACCAGACGCTCACGTCATAGCAGGAACTCGTAATTTATGGGGCTCAGGAGACCCCAGTGTCTCCTCCAGAAGATGGGCCAGTCATCAATTGGGGCCCCGGGTCCAGATTTAGTTACATCCTGCCATATATTTCCCTGCAGTATCCACACCCGACCGTGAGAACCAGCGACACGTCCGCCCCTCTACCCAACATCAGCCCTAATGATTTCCATATAACCTGAGGAAGTGCCGAGATCCGATTACATGTGAGGAGGCAGCGGAGACCCCGACCATGGCCGAGGGCGAACAGATGGTGCGAGTTATCCCGGGACACAACCAGAGGCCTGCCAGGAAACTCAGATACGGGGGCTGTATGCAGGGCCTCGTACTGGATGTGCCATTATAGTGTACCCTGAGTGTCATTATAGAGTACCCCAAGTGTCATTATACCGTACCCCGAGTATCATTATACCGTACTCACGAGTGTCATTATACCGTACCCTGAGTGTCATTATAGCGTACCCCAAGTGTCATTATACCGTACCCCAAGTGTCATTATACCGTACCCAGTTCGGATTATCCGTCCCTGAGTGTCATTATACCGTACCCCAAGTGTCATTATACCGTACCCCTAGTGTCATTATAGCGTATCCCGAGTGTCATTATACCGTACCCCAAGTGTCATTATACCGTACCCCTAGTGTCATTATAGCGTATCCCAAGTGTCATTATACCATACTCCAAGTGTCATTATACCGTACCCCAAATGTCATTATACCGTACCCCGAGTGTCATTATATCGTGCCCCAAGTGTCATTATACTGTACCCCAAGTGTCATTATACCATACCCCGAGTGTCATTATACCGTACCCCAAGTGTCATTATACCGTACCCCTAGTGTCATTATAGCGTATCCCGAGTGTCATTACACCGTTCCCCGAGTGTCATTACACCGTACCCCGAGTGTCATTATACCGTACCCCAAGTGTCATAATACCGTACCCCAAGTGTCATTATAGCGTACCCCGAGTGTCATTATAGCGTATCCCGAGTGTCATTATACCGTACCCTGAGTGTCATTATACCGTACCCCGAGTGTCATTATAGCGTATCCCGAGTGTCATTATACCATACCCCGAGTGTCATTACACCGTACCCCGAGTCATTATACCGTACCCCGAGTGTCATTATACAGTACACCAAGTGTCATTATACCGTACCCCGAGTGTCATTATAGCGTATCCCGAGTATCATTATAGCGTATCCCGAGTGTCATTATACCGTACCCCGAGTGTCATTATACAGTACACCGAGTGTCATTATACCGTACCCCAAGTGTCATTATACCGTACCCCGAGTGTCATTATACCGTACCCCAAGTGTCATTATACCGTACCCCTAGTGTCATTATAGCGTATCCCGAGTGTCATTATACCGTACCCCAAGTGTCATTATACCATACTCCAAGTGTCATTATACCGTACCCCAAATGTCATTATACCGTACCCCGAGTGTCATTATATCGTGCCCCAAGTGTCATTATACTGTACCCCAAGTGTCATTATACCGTACCCCGAGTGTCATTATACCGTACCCCAAGTGTCATTATAACGTACCCCTAGTGTCATTATAGCGTATCCCGAGTGTCATTACACCGTTCCCCGAGTGTCATTACACCGTACCCCGAGTGTCATTATACCGTACCCCAAGTGTCATTATACCGTACCCCAAGTGTCGTTATAGCGTACCCCGAGTGTCATTATAGCGTATCCCGAGTGTCATTATACCGTACCCTGAGTGTCATTATACCGTACCCCAAGTGTCATTATAGCGTATCCCGAGTGTCATTATACCATACCCCGAGTGTCATTACACCGTACCCCGAGTCATTATACCGTACCCCGAGTGTCATTATACAGTACACCGAGTGTCATTATACCGTACCCCGAGTGTCATTATAGCGTATCCCGAGTATCATTATAGCGTATCCCGAGTGTCATTATACCGTACCCTGAGTGTCATTATACCGTACCCCGAGTGTCATTATAGCGTATCCTGAGTGTCATTATACCGTACCCCGAGTGTCATTATACCGTACCCCGAGTGTCATTATACCGTATCCCAAGTGTCATTATACCGTATCCTGAGTGTCATTATCCTATACCCCGAGTGTCAGCCTGTCATTATCCTGTACCCCGAGTGTCAGCCTGTCATTATCCTGTACCCCCAGTGTCAGACTGTCATTATCCTGTACCCCCAGTGTCAGCCTGTCATTATCCTGTACCCCCAGTGTCAGCCTGTCATTATCCTGTACCCCGAGTGTCAGCGTGTCATTATCCTGTACCCCAAGTGTCAGCCTGTCATTATCCTGTACCCCGAGTGTCAGCCTGTCATTATCCTGTACCCCGAGTGTCAGCCTGTCATTATCCTGTACCCCCAGTGTCAGCCTGTCATTATCCTGTACCCCAAGTGTCAGCCTGTCATTGTCCTGTACCCCGAGTGTCAGCCTGTCATTATCCTGTACCCCCAGTGTCAGCCTGTCATTATCCTGTACCCCAAGTGTCAGCCTGTCATTATTCTGTACCCCCAGTGTCAGCCTGTCATTATCCTGTACCCCCAGTGTCAGCCTGTCATTATCCTGTACCCCGAGTGTCAGCCTGTCATTATCCTGTACCCTGAGTGTCAGCCTGTCATTATCCTGTACCCCCAGTGTCAGCCTGTCATTACCCTGTACCCCGAGTGTCAGCCTGTCATTATCCTGTACCCCCAGTGTCAGCCTGTCATTATCCCGTACCCCCAGTGTCAGCCTGTCATTATCCTGTACCCCCAGTGTCAGCCTGTCATTATCCTGTACCCCCAGTGTCAGCCTGTCATTACCCTGTACCCCGAGTGTCAGCCTGTCATTATCCTGTACCCCCAGTGTCAGCCTGTCATTACCCTGTACCCCGAGTGTCAGCCTGTCATTATCCCGTACCCCCAGTGTCAGCCTGTCATTATCCCGTACCCCCAGTGTCAGCCTGTCATTATCCTGTACCCCGAGTGTCAGCCTGTCATTATCCTGTACCCCCAGTGTCAGCCTGTCATTATCCTGTACCCCGAGTGTCAGCCTGTCATTATCCTGTACCCCAAGTGTCAGCCTGTCATTATCCTGTACCCCGAGTGTCAGCGTGTCATTATCCTGTACCCCAAGTGTCAGCCTGTCATTATCCTGTACCCCGAGTGTCAGCCTGTCATTATCCTGTACCCCAAGTGTCAGCCTGTCATTATCCTGTACCCCGAGTGTCAGCCTGTCATTATCCTGTACCCCGAGTGTCAGCCTGTCATTATCCTGTACCCCCAGTGTCAGCCTGTCATTATCCTGTACCCCGAGTGTCAGCCTGTCATTATCCTGTACCCCCAGTGTCAGCCTGTCATTATCCTGTACCCCGAGTGTCAGCCTGTCATTATCCTGTACCCCAAGTGTCAGCCTGTCATTATCCTGTACCCCCAGTGTCAGCCTGTCATTATCCTGTACCCCGAGTGTCAGTCTGTCATTATCCTGTACCCCAAGTATCAGCGTGCCATTATCCTGTACCCCGAGTGTCAGCCTCTCATCCTGTACCCCCAGTGTCAGCCTGTCATTATCCTGTACCCCCAGTGTCAGCCTGTCATTATCCTGTACCCTGAGTGTCAGCCTGTCATTATCCTGTACCCCGAGTGTCAGCCTGTCATTATCCCGTACCCCCAGTGTCAGCCTGTCATTATCCTGTACCCCGAGTGTCAGCCTGTCATTACCCTGTACCCCCAGTGTCAGCCTGTCATTATCCTGTACCCCCAGTGTCAGACTGTCATTATCCCGTACCCCCAGTGTCAGCCTGTCATTATCCTGTACCCCAAGTGCCAGCCTGTCATTATCCTGTACCCCCAGTGTCAGCCTGTCATTATCCTGTACCCCCAGTGTCAGCCTGTCATTATCCCGTACCCCCAGTGTCAGCCTGTCATTATCCCGTACCCCCAGTGTCTGCCTGTCATTATCCTGTACCCCCAGTGTCTGCCTGTCATTATCCTGTACCCCGAGAGTCAGCCTGTCATTATCCTGTACTCCCAGTGTCAGCCTGTCATTATCCTGTACCCCGAGTGTCAGCCTGTCATTATCCTGTACCCCAAGTGTCGGCCTGTCATTATCCTGTACCCCAAGTGTCAGCCTGTCATTATCCTGTACCCCCAGTGTCAGCCTGTCATTATCCTGTACCCCGAGTGTCAGCCTGTCATTATCCTGTACCCCACGTGTCAGCCTGTCATTATCCTGTACCCCGAGTGTCAGCCTGTCATTATCCTGTACCCCCAGTGTCTGCCTGTCATTATCCTGTACCCCGAGTGTCAGCCTGTCATTATCCTGTACCCCCAGTGTCTGCCTGTCATTATCCTGTACCCCGAGTGTCAGCCTGTCATTATCCTGTACCCCGAGTGTCAGCCTGTCATTATCCTGTACCCCGAGTGTCAGCCTGTCATTATCCTGTACGCCGAGTGTCAGCCTGTCATTATCCTGTACCCCGAGAGTCAGCCTGTCATTATCCTGTACCCCCAGTGTCAGCCTGTCATTATCCTGTATCCCCAGTGTCAGCCTGTCATTATCCTGTACCCCCAGTGTCTGCCTGTCATTATCCTGTACCCCCAGTGTCAGCCTGTCATTATCCTGTACCCCGAGAGTCATTATTTTAGGCCTCCCTATTGTTCACAATGTATTAGTCATAGTGTCAGGTCAGGGAAGGGTTAATATTGGGGTATGTAATATACCGGCGGGCGGTCTGTAATAAAGCTCGCCACATGCCAGATCTCTTATAATAACAGTCCACGCCCAGCATCGCGGTAACCGCAGAACAAAGCGGGTGAAATGTTACAAAGTGACCTGCAGGTGTGATACTGGGAGACCGGGGGCAGAAGAGGAGCCCAGGGCGGCCCCTGAGGAGGTCATAATGGCTGCCATGCCAGATGCTGGATCACAGCAGGATTGGAGAATCTGACATCACAAGTGATATAGTATTATAGACCTGGGGGAAGGGGGCACTGATAGCAGACCCCAGGGGGAGGAGACAGAGGACTCAGGGCTTATCTGGAGGCTACCATGGGGGTCTAGGGGGGAAGGGGATCAGCAGACCCCAGGGGGAGGAGACAGAGGACTCAGGGCTTATCTGGAGGCTACCATGGGGGTCTAGGGGGGAAGGGGATCAGCAGACCCCAGGGGGGAGGAGACAGAGGACTCAGGGCTTATCTGGAGGCTACCATGGGGGTCTAGGGGGGGAAGGGGGATCAGCAGACCCCAGGGGGAGGAGACAGAGGACTCAGGGCTTATCTGGAGGCTACCATGGGGGTCTAGGGGGAAGGGGATCAGCAGACCCCCAGGGGGGGGAGGGAGACAGAGGACTCAGGGCTTATCTGGGGGTTGCGCAGCCCCATAACCAGGGGCCCTTCAATCCTCCTCCAATATGTTTGTGTTTATTTCGTTTTCTCTCTTTTCTTCACCCCCCGATGACATCACAGACGGAATCTGCGGCCAGAACTTGGAGCGTCACCATGGGATTTTGCGAAGAGAACAGTTGTTAACCCTTTCCCGCCCTGCGGCTGGCGGACCGTCTCATACAATGATGGGAGTGCCCGGCCTGTCCCTCGTCTTCCAGACTCCTGAGATGTAAATAATAAGACATCTCGGCTGTTTCTCTGGATTTGTGTTATTTGGCCGGCGTCAGAGTATGGTAGACAGCCCCACGCTGCGGCCACGGCTCCGAGACAGGGGAGGGCCCAAAAAACTGCAGAATGTGCTGCAAAGTCCAGATGGTTATACTGTGTGGCCTCTGCTACATATCACTACAACCTAGAGCACACAGCAGGATACGGGGGTCCTCAGTATAAGACCCTGCCTGACACCCCATTATCTGATGACCAGTACAGGATATCCACAGGAAAGCCTCACACACAGCGGACATCCCACAATGCATCAGTATAGCTGAAGAGAAAGGGTTAATTCCTATATGGTTCACACTTCTCGAAATGTGGTGACTCTGACCGCTTACACAAGTCGCCGCAACGTAGCAACAAGTACAAACACACTGCAAACAAACAACCTCTGTATGTGACCTCTGATGTCCTCCCCCCCCCCCCCCCCCCCCCTCCCCCCCCCCCCCTACACCACCTCATGTCCTCAGCCCCTGCACCACCTCAGGCCTCCTGCCTCCTGCACCCCCTCAGGTCCTCAGCCCCTGCACCACCTCATGTCCTCGTCACCCTGCACCACATCAGGTCCTCAGCCCCTTCACCACATCAGGTCCTCAGCCCCTGCACCACCTCAGGTCCTCAGCCCCTGCACCACCTCAGGTCCTCAGCCCCTGCACCACCTCAGGTCCTCCGCCCCTGCATCACCTCAGGTCCTCAGCCCCTGCACCACATCATGTCCTCAGCCCCTGCACCACCTCATGTCCTCGTCACCCTGCACCACATCAGGTCCTCAGCCCCTGCACCACCTCATGTCCTCGCACCCTGCACCACATCAGGTCCTCAGCCCCTGCACCACATCAGGTCCTCAGCCCCCTGCACCACCTCAGGTCCTCCGCCTCCTGCATCACCTCAGGTCCTCAGCCCCTGCACCACATCAGGTCCTCAGCCCCTGCACCACATCAGGTCCTCAGCCCCCTACACCACATCAGGTCCTCAGCCCCTGCACCACATCAGGTCCTCAGCCCCCTGCACCACATCAGGTCCTCAGCCCCCTGCACCACATCAGGTCCTCAGCCCCTGCACCACCTCATGTTCTCAGCCCCCTGCACCACCTCAGGTCCTCAGCCCCCTGCACCACCTCATGTCCTCAGCCCCTGCACCACCTCAGGTCCTCCGCCTCCTGCACCACCTCAGGTCCTCAGCCCCCTGCACCACCTCATGTCCTCAGCCCCTGCACCATCTCAGGTCCTCCGCCTCCTGCACCACCTCATGTCCTCAGCCCCCTGCACCACATCAAAGCCTCAGCCCCCTACACCACCTCATGTCCTCGTCACCCTGCACCACATCAGGTCCTCAGCCCCCTGCACCACACCAGGTCCTCAGCCCCCTGCACCACACCAGGTCCTCAGCCCCCTGCACCACATCATGTCCTCAGCCCCCTGCACCACCTCATGTCCTCAGCCCCCTGCACCACCTCATGTCCTCAGCCCCTGCACCACCTCAGGTCCTCAGCCCCTGCACCACACCAGGTCCTCAGCCCCCTACACCACCTCATGTCCTCGTCACCCTGCACCACATCAGGTCCTCAGCCCCTGCACCACCTCATGTCCTCGTCACCCTGCACCACATCAGGTCCTCAGCCCCTGCACCACATCAGGTCCTCAGCCCCTGCACCACCTCATGTCCTCGTCACCCTGCACCACATCAGGTCCTCAGCCCCTGCACCACATCATGTCGTCAGCCCCCTGCACCACCTCAGGTCCTCCGCCTCCTGCATCACCTCAGGTCCTCAGCCCCTGCACCACATCATGTCCTCGTCACCCTGCACCACATCAGGTCCTCAGCCCCTGCACCATATCAGGTCCTCAGCCCCTGCACCACATCACGTCCTCAGCCCCTGCACCACATCAGGTCCTCAGCCCCCTACACCACATCAGGTCCTCAGCCCCTGCACCACATCAGGTCCTCAGCCCCCTACACCACCTCATGTCCTCGTCACCCTGCACCACATCAGGTCCTCAGCCCCCTGCACCACCTCAGGTCCTCCGCCCCCTGCACCACCTCAGGTCCTCCGCCCCTGCACCACCTCATGTCCTCAGCCCCTGCACCACATCAGGTCCTCAGCCCCTGCACCACATCAGGTCCTCAGCCCCCTGCACCACATCAAAGCCTCAGCCCCTACACCACCTCATGCCCCGTCACCCTGCACCACATCAGGGCCTCAGCCCCCCCCACCCCCCAGCCCCCCTGCACCACCCCAGGTCCTCAGCCCCCTGCACCACATCAGGTCCTCAGCCCCCTGCACCACCCCAGGTCCTCAGCCCCCTGCACCACCCCAGGTCCTCAGCCCCCTGCACCACCTCAGGTCCTCAGCCCCTGCACCACCTCAGGTCCTCAGCCCCTCACCTCATCAGTCCTCAGCCCCCTGCACCACCTCATGTCCTCATCACCCTGCACCACCTCAGGTCCTCAGCCCCTGCACCACATCAGGTCCTCAGCCCCTGCACCACATCAGGTCCACAGCCCCTGCACCACATCAGGTCCTCAGCCCCCTGCACCACATCAGGTCCTCAGCCCCTGCACCACCTCATGTTCTCAGCCCCCTGCACCACCTCAGGTCCTCAGCCCCCTGCACCACCTCATGTCCTCAGCCCCTGCACCACCTCAGGTCCTCCGCCTCCTGCACCACCTCAGGTCCTCAGCCCCCTGCACCACCTCATGTCCTCAGCCCCTGCACCACCTCAGGTCCTCCGCCTCCTGCACCACCTCATGTCCTCAGCCCCCTGCACCACATCAAAGCCTCAGCCCCCTACACCACCTCATGTCCTCGTCACCCTGCACCACATCAGGTCCTCAGCCCCCTGCACCACACCAGGTCCTCAGCCCCCTGCACCACACCAGGTCCTCAGCCCCCTGCACCACATCAGGTCCTCAGCCCCCTGCACCACCTCATGTCCTCAGCCCCCTGCACCACCTCATGTCCTCAGCCCCTGCACCACCTCAGGTCCTCAGCCCCTGCACCACCTCAGGTCCTCAGCCCCCTACACCACCTCATGTCCTCGTCACCCTGCACCACATCAGGTCCTCAGCCCCTGCACCACATCAGGTCCTCAGCCCCTGCACCACATCAGGTCCTCAGCCCCTGCACCACATCAGGTCCTCAGCCCCCTGCACCACATCAGGTCCTCAGCCCCTGCACCACCTCATGTCCTCAGCCCCTGCACCACCTCATGTTCTCAGCCCCCTGCACCACATCATGTCCTCCGCCTCCTGCATCACCTCATGTCCTCAGCCCCTGCACCACCTCAGGTCCTCAGCCCCTGCACCACATCAGGTCCTCAGCCCCTGCACCACATCAGGTCCTCAGCCCCCTGCACCACATCAGGTCCTCAGCCCCTGCACCACCTCAGGTCCTCAGCCCCCTGCACCACCTCATGTCCTCAGCCCCCTGCACCACATCAGGTCCTCAGCCCCCCTGCACCACCTCATGTCCTCAGCCCCCCCCTGCACCACCTCATGTCCTCAGCCCCCTGCACCACCTCATGTCCTCAGCCCCCTGCACCACCTCATGTCCTCAGCCCCCTGCACCACCTCATGTCCTCAGCCCCCTGCACCAACTCATGTCCTCAGCCCCCTGCACCACCTCATGTCCTCAGCCCCCTGCACCACCTCATGTCCTCAGCCCCCTGCATCACCTCATGTCCTCAGCCCCCTGCACCAACTCATGTCCTCAGACCCCTGCACCACATCAGGTCCTCAGCCCCCTGCATCCAGTCTCTCTAGTTCTTGAGTTACCTTGTACTGTGCGTTCATCGACCTCCGTGTCCGTCCATTCAGCAGCCATTGTACTGTCACAGCCTCGCCTTGTATGTCCCCTAACAAAGAAATAAAAAAATAAAGGGTTAATACTCAGTGATCTCCCAGTCACATTATAGGAGCTCAGTTATTAGGGGAAGCTTTCTGGATACAATCGGTATAGTGAGCGCAGCTCTGGAGTATAATACAGGATGTAACTCAGGATCAGTACAGGATAAGTAATGTAATGTATGTACACAGTGACTGTACCAGCAGAATAGTGAGTGCAGCTCTGGAGTATAATACAGGATGTAACTCAGGATCAGTACAGGATAAGTAATGTAATGTATGTACACAGTGACTGTACCAGCAGAATAGTGAGTGCAGCTCTGGAGTATAATACAGGATGTAACTCAGGATCAGTACAGGATAAGTAATGTAATGTATGTACACAGTGACTGTACCAGCAGAATAGTGAGTGCAGCTCTGGAGTATAATACAGGATGTAACTCAGGATCAGTACAGGATAAGTAATGCAATGTATGTACACAGTGACTGCACCAGCAGAATAGTGAGTGCAGCTCTGGAGAATAATACAGGATAAGTAATGTAATGTATGTACACAGTGACTGTACCAGCAGAATAGTGAGTGCAGCTCTGGAGTATAATACAGGATCAGTAATGTAATGTATGTACACAGTGACTGTACCAGCAGAATAGTGAGCGCAGCTCTGGAGTATAATACAGGATGTAACTCAGGATCAGTACAGGATAAGTAATGTAATGTATGTACACAGTGACTGTACCAGCAGAATAGTGAGTGCAGCTCTGGAGTATAATACAGGATAAGTAATGTAATGTATGTACACAGTGACTGTACCAGCAGAATAGTGAGCGCAGCTCTGGAGTATAATACAAGACGTAACTCAGGATCAGTACAGGATAAGTAATGTAATGTATGTACACAGTGTACATACAGCAGAATAGTGAGCGCAGCTCTGGATTAAGTGACATCACTGCTACTTCCTGGGACCTGTGGCTTGCTACATAGCATACAAAGGTGCTTATTCTATATTAGGATTAGAGAATTTAGAATATTTAGTAACATTGTTATGTTTGTACAGTTGGAGCAGATCAGTTGTGCCTGTACAGTTGGAGCAGATCGGTTGTGCCTGTACAGTTGGAGTAGATCGGTTGTGCCTGTACAGTTGGAGCAGATCGGTTGTGCCTGTACAGTTGGAGTAGATCGGTTGTGCCTGTACAGTTGGAGTAGATCGGTTGTGCCTGTACAGTTGGAGCAGATCGGTTGTGTCTGTACAGTTGGAGCAGATCAGTTGTTCCTGTACAGTTGGAGCAGATCAGTTGCAGCTGTACAGTTGGAGAACATCGGTTGTGCCTGTACAGTTGGAGCAGATCAGTTGTGCCTGTACAGTTGGAGTAGATCAGTTGTGCCTGTACAGTTGGAGCAGATCAGTTGTGCTTGTACAGTTGGAGCAGATCAGTTGTGCCTGTACAGTTGGAGCAGATCAGTTGTGCCTGTACAGTTGGAGCAGATCGGTTGTGCCTGTACAGTTGGAGCAGATCGGTTGTGCCTGTACAGTTGGAGCAGATCGGTTGTGCCTGTACAGTTGGAGCAGATCAGTTGCAGCTGTACAGTTGGAGAAGATCGGTTGTGCCTGTACAGTTGGAGCAGATCAGTTGTAGCTTGTACAGTTGGAGTAGATCAGTTGTGCCTGTACAGTTGGAGCAGATCAGTTGTGCTTGTACAGTTGGAGCAGATCGGTTGTGCCTGTACAGTTGGAGCAGATCAGTTGTGTCTGTACAGTTGGAGCAGATCAGTTGTGCCTGTACAGTTGGAGTAGATCAGTTGTGCCTGTACAGTTGGAGCAGATCAGTTGTGCTTGTACAGTTGGAGTAGATCAGTTGTGCCTGTACAGTTGGAGCAGATCAGTTGTGTCTGTACAGTTGGAGCAGATCAGTTGTGCCTGTACAGTTGGAGCAGATCAGCTGTAGCTGTACAGTTGGAGCAGATCGGTTGTGCCTGTACAGTTGGAGCAGATCGGTTGTGCCTGTACAGTTGGAGCAGATCGGTTGTAGCTGTACAGTTGGAGCAGATCAGTTGTAGCTGTACAGTTGGAGCAGATCAGTTGCAGCTGTAATGTTGGAGCAGATCAGTTGTGCCTGTACAGTTGGAGCAGATCAGTTGCAGCTGTACAGTTGGAGCAGATCAGTTGTGCCTGTACAGTTGGAGCAGATCGGTTGTGCCTGTACAGTTGGAGCAGATCGGTTGTGCCTGTACAGTTGGAGCAGATCGGTTGTGCCTGTACAGTTGGAGTAGATCAGTTGTGCCTGTACAGTTGGAGCAGATCAGTTGTGGCTGTACAGTTGGAGCAGATCAGTTGTGCCTGTACAGTTGGAGCAGATCAGTTATAGCTGTACAGTTGGAGCAGATCGGTTGTGCCTGTACTATTGGAGCAGATCAGTTTTTGCTGTACAGTTGGAGCAGATCGGTTGTGCCTGTACAGTTGGAGCAGATCAGTTGTAGCTGTACAGTTGGAGCAGATCAGTTGTGGCTGTACAGTTGGAGCAGATCAGTTGTGCCTGTACAGTTGGAGCAGATCAGTTGTGCCTGTACAGTTGGAGCAGATCAGTTATAGCTGTACAGTTGGAGCAGATCGGTTGTGCCTGTACTATTGGAGCAGATCAGTTGTGCCTGTACAGTTGGAGCAGATCGGTTGTGCCTGTACAGTTGGAGAAGATCAGTTGTGCCTGTACAGTTGGAGCAGATCAATTGTGCCTGTACAGTTGGAGCAGATCAGTTGTTCCTGTACAGTTGGAGCAGATCAGTTGTAGCTGTACAGTTGGAGTAGATCGGTTGTGCTGTACAGTTGGAGCAGATCAGTTGTGCTTGTACAGTTGGAGTAGATCAGTTGTGCCTGTACAGTTGGAGCAGATCGGTTGTGCCTGTACAGTTGGAGCAGATCAGTTGTGTCTGTACAGTTGGAGCAGATCAGTTGTGCCTGTACAGTTGGAGCAGATCAGCTGTAGCTGTACAGTTGGAGCAGATCGGTTGTGCCTGTACAGTTGGAGCAGATCGGTTGTGCCTGTACAGTTGGAGCAGATTGGTTGTAGCTGTACAGTTGGAGCAGATCAGTTGTAGCTGTACAGTTGGAGCAGATCAGTTGCAGCTGTAATGTTGGAGCAGATCAGTTGTGCCTGTACAGTTGGAGCAGATCAGTTGCAGCTGTACAGTTGGAGCAGATCAGTTGTGCCTGTACAGTTGGAGCAGATCGGTTGTGCCTGTACAGTTGCAGCAGATCGGTTGTGCCTGTACAGTTGGAGTAGATCAGTTGTGCCTGTACAGTTGGAGCAGATCAGTTATAGCTGTACAGTTGGAGCAGATCGGTTGTGCCTGTACAGTTGGAGCAGATCGGTTGTGCCTGTACAGTTGGAGCAGATCAGTTGTGCCTGTACAGTTGGAGCAGATCAGTTGTGCCTGTACAGTTGGAGCAGATCAGTTGTGCCTGTACAGTTGGAGCAGATCAGTTATAGCTGTACAGTTGGAGCAGATCGGTTGTGCCTGTACTATTGGAGCAGATCAGTTGTAGCTGTACAGTTGTTGCAGATCGGTTGTGCCTGTACAGTTGGAGCAGATCAGTTGTGCCTGTACAGTTGGAGCAGATCAGTTGTGCCTGTACAGTTGGAGCAGATCAGTTATAGCTGTACAGTTGGAGCAGATCGGTTGTGCCTGTACAGTTGGAGCAGATCAGTTGTGCCTGTACAGTTGGAGCAGATCAGTTGTGCCTGTACAGTTGGAGCAGATCGGTTGTGCCTGTACTATTGGAGCAGATCAGTTATAGCTGTACAGTTGGAGCAGATCGGTTGTGCCTGTAAAGTTGGAGCAGATCGGGTTGTAGCTGTACAGTTGGAGCAGATCAGTTGTGCCTGTACAGTTGGAGCAGATCAGTTGCAGCTGTACAGTTGGAGCAGATCGGTTGTGCCTGTACAGTTGGAGCAGATCAGTTGTGCCTGTACAGTTGGAGCAGATCAGTTGTGCCTGTACAGTTTAAGCAGATCAGTTGTGCCTGTACAATTGGAGCAGATCAGTTATAGCTGTACAGTTGGAGCAGATCGGTTGTGCCTGTAAAGTTGGAGCAGATCGGTTGTAGCTGTACAGTTGGAGCAGATCAGTTGTGCCTGTACAGTTGGAGCAGATCAGTTGTGCCTGTACAGTTGGAGCAGATCAGTTGTGCCTGTACAGTTGGAGCAGATCAGTTATAGCTGTACAGTTGGAACAGATCGGTTGTGCCTGTACAGTTGGAGCAGATCGGTTGTGCCTGTACTATTGGAGCAGATCAGTTATAGCTGTACAGTTGGAGCGTGGTTGGCAGATCGGTTGTAGCTGTACAGTTGGAGCAGGTGTTGGTTGGAGCAGATCAGTTGTGCCTGTACAGTTGGAGCAGATCAGTTGTGCCTGTACAGTTGGAGCAGATCAGTTATAGCTGTACAGTTGGAGCAGATCGGTTGTGCCTGTACAGTTGGAGCAGATCAGTTGTGCCTGTACAGTTGGAGCAGATCAGTTGTGCCTGTACAGTTGGAGCAGATCGGTTGTGCCTGTACGTGAGTTGGAGCAGATCAGTTATAGCTGTACAGTTGGAGCAGATCGGTTGTGCCTGTAAAGTTGGAGCAGATCGGTTGTAGCTGTACAGTTGGAGCAGATCAGTTGTGCCTGTACAGTTGGAGCAGATCAGTTGTGCCTGTACAGTTGGAGCAGATCAGTTATAGCTGTACAGTTGGAGCAGATCGGTTGTGCCTGTACAGTTGGAGCAGATCAGTTGTGCCTGTACAGTTGGAGCAGATCAGTTGTGCCTGTACAGTTGGAGCAGATCGGTTGTGCCTGTACTATTGGAGCAGATCAGTTATAGCTGTACAGTTGGAGCAGATCGGTTGTGCCTGTACAGTTGGAGCAGATCGGTTGTAGCTGTACAGTTGGAGCAGATCAGTTGTGCCTGTACAGTTGGAGCAGATCAGTTGTGCCTGTACAGTTGGAGCAGATCAGTTGTGCCTGTACAGTTGGAGCAGATCAGTTATAGCTGTACAGTTGGAACAGATCGGTTGTGCCTGTACAGTTGGAGCAGATCGGTTGTGCCTGTACAATTGGAGCAGATCAGTTATAGCTGTACAGTTGGAGCAGATCGGTTGTGCCTGTACAGTTGGAGCAGATCGGTTGTAGCTGTACAGTTGGAGCAGATCAGTTGTGCCTGTACAGTTGGAGCAGATCAGTTGTGCCTGTACAGTTGGAGCAGATCGGTTGTGCCTGTACAATTGGAGCAGATCAGTTATAGCTGTACAGTTGGAGCAGATCGGTTGTGCCTGTACAGTTGGAGCAGATCAGTTGTGCCTGTACAGTTGGAGCAGATCAGTTGTGCCTGTACAGTTGGAGCAGATCGGTTGTAGCTGTACAGTTGGAGCAGATCGGTTGTGCCTGTACAGTTGGAGCAGATCGGTTGTGCCTGTACAGTTGGAGCAGATCAGTTATAGCTGTACAGTTGGAGCAGATCGGTTGTGCCTGTACAGTTGGAGCAGATCGGTTGTAGCCTGTACAGTTGGAGCAGATCGTTGTGTGGTTGTGCCTGTACAGTTGGAGCAGATCAGTTGTGCCTGTACAGTTGGAGCAGATCAGTTATAGCTGTACAGTTGGAGCAGATCGGTTGTGCCTGTACAGTTGGAGCAGATCAGGTTGTGCCTGTACAGTTGGAGCAGATCAGTTGTGCCTGTACAGTTGGAGCAGATCGGTTGTAGCTGTACAGTTGGAGCAGATCGGTTGTGCCTGTACAGTTGGAGCAGATCAGTTATAGCTGTACAGTTGGAGCAGATCGGTTGTGCCTGTACAGTTGGAGCAGATCAGTTGTGCCTGTACAGTTGGAGCAGATCGGTTGTGCCTGTACAGTTGGAGCAGATCAGTTGTGCCTGTACAGTTGGAGCAGATCGGTTGTGCCTGTACAGTTGGAGCAGATCGGTTGTTCCTGTACAGTTGGAGCAGATCAGTTGTGCCTGTACAGTTGGAGCAGATCGGTTGTTCCTGTACAGTTGGAGCAGATCGGTTGTGCCTGTACAGTTGGAGCAGATCGGTTGTAGCTGTACAGTTGGAGCAGATCGGTTGTAGCTGTACAGTTGGAGCAGATCGGTTGTGCCTGTACAGTTGGAGCAGATCAGTTATAGCTGTACAGTTGGAGCAGATCGGTTGTGCCTGTACAGTTGGAGCAGATCAGTTGTGCCTGTACAGTTGGAGCAGATCAGTTGTGCCTGTACAGTTGGAGCAGATCGGTTGTAGCTGTACAGTTGGAGCAGATCGGTTGTGCCTGTACAGTTGGAGCAGATCGGTTGTGCCTGTACAGTTGGAACAGATCAGTTATAGCTGTACAGTTGGAGCAGATCGGTTGTGCCTGTACAGTTGGAGCAGATCAGTTGTGCCTGTACAGTTGGAGCAGATCGGTTGTAGCTGTACAGTTGGAGCAGATCGGTTGTGCCTGTACAGTTGGAGCAGATCAGTTGTGCCTGTACAGTTGGAGCAGATCAGTTATAGCTGTACAGTTGGAGAAGATCGGTTGTGCCTGTACAGTTGGAGCAGATCAGTTGTGCCTGTACAGTTGGAGCAGATCGGTTGTAGCTGTACAGTTGGAGCAGATCGGTTGTGCCTGTACAGTTGGAGCAGATCAGTTATAGCTGTACTGTTGGAGCAGATCGGTTGTGCCTGTACAGTTGGAGCAGATCAGTTGTGCCTGTACAGTTGGAGCAGATCGGTTGTGCCTGTACAGTTGGAGCAGATCAGTTGTGCCTGTACAGTTGGAGCAGATCGGTTGTGCCTGTACAGTTGGAGCAGATCGGTTGTTCCTGTACAGTTGGAGCAGATCGGTTGTGCCTGTACAGTTGGAGCAGATCGGTTGTAGCTGTACAGTTGGAGCAGATCGGTTGTAGCTGTACAGTTGGAGCAGATCGGTTGTGCCTGTACAGTTGGAGCAGATCGGTTGTGCCTGTACAGTTGGAGCAGATCAGTTATAGCTGTACAGTTGGAGCAGATCGGTTGTGCCTGTACAGTTGGAGCAGATCAGTTGTGCCTGTACAGTTGGAGCAGATCGGTTGTAGCTGTACAGTTGGAGCAGATCGGTTGTGCCTCTACAGTTGGAGAAGATCAGTTGTGCCTGTACAGTTGGAGCAGATCAGTTATAGCTGTACAGTTGGAGCAGATCGGTTGTGCCTGTACAGTTGGAGCAGATCGGTTGTGCCTGTACAGTTGGAGCAGATTGGTTGTAGCTGTACAGTTGGAGCAGATCGGTTGTGCCTGTACAGTTGGAGCAGATCGGTTGCGCCTGTACAGTTGGAGTAGATCAGTTGTAGCTCTAGATTTGGAGTTCTGCAGTGGAGGAGGAAGGAAGATGAAAGCAGAATGTCATCATGAGCCGGCAGTGATGTCTGTGGCAGGTGCTGGGCAGGATGCAGCTGTCTCTTGTTTAGAGGGATGGAGATTTCATAGAGGATCTGGGCAGTGTCCGGTGGTGACAGCTTTATTTACTCTGTCAGCAGATTTGTCAGGGGGTCGGGGTCTCCCCTGAGGAATGACTCTACAAATAACCCTGTTCTCTAGAACACTGGCACACTGTTACATACACCACTGGCAGGGCAGTTCAGAGCGGTCCCTACATCGGGTCCTGACATACTACACCAGGTTTACTACGGTCATTGTTGGCTTTTGGCCATCCTATCGTGCCGCTCAGGGTCTCTTTACCTTTCACATGCTTGTCTATAATTTTCTCTCCTTCGTTTCCACTGGTCCATGTTGAGTGTGGTACTCACTATATCACCAAACAGCACAGCGAGTATCTGTAGCCCTATATACAGGCCACGGACTGATTACAGGATTGGAGACACCGGGGATGATGATTAGTGGACACACCTTGATGTCCCTTTGGTCACATTATTTTCAGGGGAACCCTCATTTCTGTCCAGGCCTGGTTCATGTTGCAGCCTGGTTGGAAAGCAATGTCTGACTTTCATTTGTTCATTTTCTTAGAATTTTTATATATTATTACTTTTGTCAGATTCCAGTTATTTCTGTGACCATTGTGGGGTTTTCTTTCATTAAATGAGGGAGGAACAACAATTTTGTCCACGTGTGTGTATATTGGGGTCCCTTTAGGTTTCTGGCTCTTTGACCTAATATGGTCGAGAATTGAGGGTTAATGAATAAAATCTGAATCTGCAGGGCGAGAGGGCGAGCTCAACAAATTTGCAGGCACTCACACCCATCACAGGTTACTAAGAGGAAGTGACACAAACACAGGAAACAACAGAGTGTGTGGGCAGGTACAAGGCCTGGGGTCGTGGAGGGAGGATGTTCTATAGTGGAGGGGGCATTATATAGGGGAGGGGGCATTATATAGTGGAGGGGGCATTATATAGAGGAGGGGGGACATTCTATAGGGGAGGGGGCATTATATAGTGGAGGGGGCATTATATAGTGGAGGGGAACATTATATAGTGGAGGGGGGACATTCTATAGTGGAGGGGGACATTATATAGTGGAGGAGGACATTCTATAATGGGAGACATTATATAGTGGAGGGGTTATTATATATTGGGGACATTATATAGAAGAGGGAAGACATTCTATAGTGGAGGGAGGACATTCTATAGTAGAGGGGGACATTTTATAGTCAAGGTAGGACATTTTATAGTGGAGGGGGACATTATATAGTAGAGTGGGACATTATACAGTAGAGGAAGGACATTATATAGTGGGGGGAGGACATTCTATAGTAGAGAGAGGACATTATATAGTGGAGGAGGACATTATATATTGGGGGACATTATATAGAAGAGGGAAGACATTCTATAGTGGAGGGAGGAAATTCTATAGTGGAGGGAAGACATTCTATAGTGAAGGGGGACATTATATAGTGGAGGGGACATTATATAGTAGAGGGGGGACATTCTATATTGGGGACATTCTATAGTGGAAGGAGGACATTCTATAGTGGAGGGAGGACATTCTATAGTGGAGGGAGGACATTCTATTGTGGGGGACATTATATAGTAGAGGGAGGACATTATATGGTGGGGAATATTGTATGGTAGAAGGAGGACATTATATAGTGTACGGGGGCCTTATATAGTAGAAGGAGGACATTATATAGTAGAGGGAGGACATTTTATATTAGAGGGGGACATTATATAGTGGAGGGAGGACATTCTGTAGTGGAGGGGGACATATAGTGTAGGTAGGAGGACATTCTATAGTGGAGGGGGGTCAATATATAGTGGAGGGGGGACATTATATAGTGGGGGACATATAGAAGAGGGGACATTATATAGTGGAGGGGGCATTATATAGTGGAGGAGGACATTATATAGTGGAGGGGATATTATATATTGGGGGACATTATATAGAAGAGGGAAGACATTCTATAGTGAAGGGGGACATTATATAGTGGAGGGGGACATTATATAGTAGAGGGAGGACAGTATATAGTGGAGGGGGACATTATATAGTAGAGGGAGGACATTATATGTTGGGGACATTATATAGTAGAGGGAGGACATTATATAGTGGAGGGGGACATTATATAGTTGGAGGACATATGTTGGGGGATATTATATAGTAGAGGGAGGACATTATATGTTGGGGACATTATATAGTAGAGGGAGGACATTATATGTTGGGGGACATTATATAGTAGAGGGTGGACATTATATGTTGGGGGACATTATATAGTTGGAGGACATTATATGTTGGGGACATTATATAGTAGAGGGAGGGCATTATATGTTGGGGACATTATATAGTAGAGGGAGGACATTATATGTTGGGGGACATTATATAGTAGAGGGTGGACATTATATGTTGGGGGACATTATATAGTTGGAGGACATTATATGTTGGGGACATTATATAATAGAGGGAGAACATTATATGTTGGGGACATTATATAGTAGAGGGAGGACATTATATGTTGGGGGACATTATATAGTTGGAGGACATTATATGTTGGGGGACATTATATAGTAGAGGGAGGACATTATATGTTGGGGACATTATATAGTAGAGGGAGGACATTATATGTTGGGGGACATTGTATAGTTGGAGGACATTATATGGTGGGGATATTATATAGTAGAGGGAGGAAATTATATAGTAGAGGGAGGACATTATATAGTTGGAGGACATTATATGGTGGGGGATATTATATAGTAGAGGGAGGACATTATATGTTGGGGGACATTATATAGTTGGAGGACATTATATGTTGGGGGACATTATATAGTTGGAAGACATTATATGTCGGAGGACATTGTATAGTTGGAGGACATTATATGTTGGGGGACATTATATAGTTGGAGGACATATGTCGGGGGGACATTATAGTAGAGGGAGGACATTATATGTTGGGGGACATTGTATAGTTGGAGGACATTATATGGTGGGGATATTATATAGTAGAGGGAGGAAATTATATAGTAGAGGGAGGACATTATATGTTGGGGGACATTATATAGTTGGAGGACATTATATGTTGGGGGACATTATATAGTTGGAGGACATTATATGTTGGGGGACATTATATAGTTGGAGGACATTATATGTCGGGGGACATTATAGTAGAGGGAGGACATTATATGTTGGGGGACATTATATAGTTGGAGGACATTATATGTTGGGGGACATTATATAGTAGAGGGAGGACATTATATGTCGGGGACATTATATAGTAGAGGGAGGACATTATATGTTGGGGGACATTGCATAGTTGGAGGACATTATATGGTGGGGATATTATATAGTAGAGGGAGGACATTATATGTCGGGGACATTATATAGTAGAGGGAGGACATTATATGTCGGGGGACATTGTATCTGCTCTATGACGTCCGGGCTGATCAGTTTCCTGACCTTGCACTTGTTGTGCGGCAGAGAATAATCCACACATTGTTAGGGAATTCCCTGAGGAGGGGCAGAAGCCAGGGGGCGCTCACAGTCCCTTATAGACACTCTCCTCACTTCTTGCCGTAGCTTTATAGTGGCTAAGGCTCAGCTTTCCTGATACAGAGCTCCAAATCCTCTGCACAGACACAGCTACACAATGCGGACTACCTGCAGTCACCACAAGAGGGGGCTCGGGAGCACTCTGCATACTGGTGAGCAGTGAGCGCCCCCTACAGGTGACTGCAGGCTGTGCGTCTGTGTTCAGAGTCTCTGCTTGCTGCCAATGAATGGAACTTTCTAGATGATATCCGGCCCTGCTCACGCAGCTGCTGGCCTTGTTTGAATGAGATCCACTGTAACAAACCCTCAGCAGTGTGAGCAGGAGGGGTCTGACTGTATGTGAAGTATATATAATATACCTGGAGAGTCTGCCCCAGGCTGATTTAACCCTTTGTAAATACAGTCCCTGGCCCTTTTAGTGGGGGAGGGGCGGCAGTGGGGATAGTATATATATATATATATATATATATATATATATATATCCTTCCCGCCATCCCCCGCACCACTACCTGCAGTGTGCTCCTCCCCCTACTGTGTATACTAGTAACAATTGTATCAGTGCAGACATTCCAGAGACACTTTGTTACAATGTATCAGGAGAATTCTCTACACTGGATACAACTGTAACAAACCCTCAGCTGTGAGCCACACTTATACCCCCCTCAGTAATGTATAAGGGTCCCCTCTCCATTCCCACATTGTGTGTACAAGGTCCGAGCCCCACAATCTGCTCCTTTAACCCTTCCTGGTCCCCTGTCATGCCCTGTAATTAGCGGCCTCTATAAATAGATCTGGGGGGGTTAATGATGAGTCTTGTCCCTTATGAGGTCAGGCCAGGCCTTAATAGCTACTCTATGGGAAACAATGCAGGACTAACGGCTGAGCGGGGAGGGGCTTCCTGTCACATGGCAGGATCCCCCCAATCACTGCACACATCCAGTATCCATTGCTTACATTACACAGCGCCTCACATATAGTAGTGGCTGCTCCTGGTATTGCAATTCAGATGAATGTGACAGGCAGCAGGAAGTTAAGATATCAAGGGAATGACGGGGTTAATGTAGTCACATGATCAGAGGGGGATGGCGCAGCCCCAATATAGGGACACCAAAGCCTGAAAGCCATCACCATAAATAACAGCTATTCCTCCTGACTCCTCCATATATATGCACACTGGGCTCAGCTGACAGCTGTTCCTCCCCCTCCTCCCATATATGCACACTGGGCTCAGCTGACAGCTATTCCTCCTGACTCCTCCATATATATGCACACTGGGCTCAGCTGACAGCTATTCCTCCTGACTCCTCCATATATATGCACACTGGGCTCAGCTGACAGCTATTCCTCCTGACTCCCCCGTACACATGCACATCGGGCTCAGCTGACACTAATTCCTCCTGACTCCTCCGTACACATGCACACCGGGCTCAGCTGACAGCTATTCCTCCTGACTCCCCCGTACACATGCACACCGGGCTCAGCTGACACTAATTCCTCCTGACTCCCCCGTACACATGCACACCGGGCTCAGCTGACAGCTATTCCTCCTGACTCCTCCATATACATGCACACTGGGCTCAGCTGACAGCTATTCCTCCTGACTCCCCCGTACACATGCACATCGGGCTCAGCTGACACTAATTCCTCCTGACTCCCCCGTACACATGCACACCGGGCTCAGCTGACAGCTATTCCTCCTGACTCCTCCATATATATGCACACTGGGCTCAGCTGACAGCTATTCCTCCTGACTCCCCCGTACACATGCACACCGGGCTCAGCTGACACTAATTCCTCCTGACTCCCCCGTACACATGCACACCGGGCTCAGCTGACAGCTATTCCTCCTGACTCCTCCATACACGTGCACACCGGGCTCAGCTGACAGCTATTCCTCCTGACTCCCCCGTACACATGCACACCGAGCTCAGCTGACACTAATTCCTCCTGACTCCCCCGTACACATGCACACCGGGCTCAGCTGACAGCTATTCCTCCTGACTCCTCCATATATATGCACACTGGGCTCAGCTGACAGCTATTCCTCCTGACTCCCCCGTACACATGCACACCGGGCTCAGCTGACACTAATTCCTCCTGACTCCCCCGTACACATGCACACCGGGCTCAGCTGACAGCTATTCCTCCTGACTCCTCCATACACGTGCACACCGGGCTCAGTTGACAGCTATTCCTTCTGATTCCTCCATACACATGTACACTGGGCTCAGGGCCTGGAATTATTTTTCGAGCAGCTGGAGTGTCGGTGGTTTTGGCGTCTTGTTTTATATGAGATAACTTTGGGCCCTTAGAATTACAGACGTCACATTGTTATAGAGCGGCGGAGCCCCCGGGGGGCACTGTGCTGGTATCTGACTCAGATATCATGAGATACAGACACGCCAGGTCACATGTAGAACAGGGTGCGATGTGCTGCAAGGCCCTCACTTAAAGGACAAGTCCACCTTCAAGTGAGATATGGGTGGATGCAGTCAGCAGTCTGGGTAACGCTGCATTTACCATTCTGCTGGAGCCTATTGGAAACAGTCAGCAAACATGTCGGCAGAGCTTCCATAAGGCTGGGGTGCAGTTGAGTTCTCCCACAAAACTTGGTATAAAGACGACAATTCTTAGAATGGAAATCACTAGAGCAAGCGGAGCAGGGTGTGCTGGGAGATTTCAGCTCTGAAGCTACAGAATTGTAAGTGCTGATAGATCACAAAGACAATATAACATGGCCTCTCTGTCATCCAGCCGAGGACTAGACTGTCAGCTCCTGGGACAAGTCTCTAAGCTACACAACTGTGCTGAAGTATTACAACTGAGAAAGTGTAAAGACCTACAGAAGGAGCAAAGAAGATGGAGGTGGGGAGGGGGCCCAGACACAACTACTCCCAGCAGGAAATGACCCCCCCCCCCACTATACTCATCATCTCATTAACCCTTCCCCCACCAGTGTTTACACTAACCGGATTGCACAGGAGAAGGCCTGATATATCAGGGTTATATTACACAAGGCTAGAATAACATCAGACCCTGGGTCAGAGAGCTGACAATCTAATGTGAGGACCCTGCTAACCATAAGAGCTGACAATCTAATGTGAGGACCCTGCTGGCCATAAGAGCTGACAATCTAATGTGAGAGAGAGGAAGAGATTAATGCGAGGATCCTGCTGGCCATAAGATCTGACAATCTAATGCGAGGACCCTGCTGGCCATAAGAGCTGACAATCTAATGGGAGGACCCTGCTGGCCATAAGAGCTGACAATCTAATGTGAGGACCCTGCTAACCATAAGAGCTGACAATCTAATGTGAGGACCCTGCTGGCCATAAGAGCTGACAATCTAATGTGAGGATCCTGCTGGCCATAAGATCTGACAATCTAATGCGAGGACCCTGCTGGCCATAAGAGCTGACAATCTAATGCGAGGACCCTGCTGGCCATAAGAGCTGACAATCTAATGTGAGGACCCTGCTGGCCATAAGAGCTGACAATCTAATGTGAGGACCCTGCTAACCATAAGAGCTGACAATCTAATGTGAGGACCCTGCTGGCCATAAGAGCTGACAATCTAATGTGAGAAAGAGAGGACCCTGCTAACCATAAGAGCTGACAATCTAATGTGAGGACCCTGCTGGCCATAAGAGCTGACAATCTAATGCGAGGACCCTGCTGGCCATAAGAGCTGACAATCTAATGTGAGGACCCTGCTAACCATAAGAGCTGACAATCTAATGTGAGGACCCTGCTAACCATAAGAGCTGACAATCTAATATGAGGATCCTGCTGGCCATAAGAGCTGACAATCTAATGTGAGGACCCTGCTGGCCATAAGAGCTGACAATCTAATATGAGGACCCTGCTCACCATAAGAGCTGACAATCTAATGCGAGGATCCTGCTGGCCATAAGAGCTGACAATCTAATGTGAGAAAGAGAGGACCCTGCTGGCCATAAGAGCTGACAATCTAATGCGAGGATCCTGCTGGCCATAAGAGCTGACAATCTAATGCGAGGATCCTGCTGGCCATAAGAGCTGACAATCTAATGTGAGGATCCTGCTGGCCATAAGAGCTGACAATCTAATGTGAGGACCCTGCTGGCCATAAGAGCTGACAATCTAATGCGAGGATCCTGCTGGCCATAAGAGCTGACAATCTAATGCGAGGATCCTGATGGCCATAAGAGCTGACAATCTAATGTGAGGACCCTGCTGGCCATAAGAGCTGACAATCTAATATGAGGACCCTGCTGGCCATAAGAGCTGACAATCTAATGTGAGAACGTGAGGACCAAGCTAACCATAAGAGCTGACAATCTAATGTGAGGACCCTGCTCACCATAAGAGCTGACAATCTAATGCGAGGATCCTGCTGGCCATAAGAGCTGACAATCTAATGTGAGAAAGAGAGGACCCTGCTGGCCATAAGAGCTGACAATCTAATGCGAGGATCCTGCTGGCCATAAGAGCTGACAATCTAATGCGAGGATCCTGCTGGCCATAAGAGCTGACAATCTAATGTGAGGACCCTGCTGGCCATAAGAGCTGACAATCTAATGCGAGGATCCTGCTGGCCATAAGAGCTGACAATCTAATGCGAGGATCCTGCTGGCCATAAGAGCTGACAATCTAATATGAGGACCCTGCTGGCCATAAGAGCTGACAATCTAATGCGAGGACCCTGCTGGCCATAAGAGCTGACAATCTAATGTGAGAAAGAGAGGACTCTGCTGGCCATAAGAGCTGACAATCTAATGCGAGGACCCTGCTGGCCATAAGAGCTGACAATCTAATATGAGGACCCTGCTGGCCATAAGAGCTGACAATCTAATGTGAGGATCCTGCTGGCCATAACAGCTGACAATCTAATGCGAGGACCCTGCTGGCCATAAGAGCTGACAATCTAATGCGAGGACCCTGCTGGCCATAAGAGCTGACAATCTAATGCGAGGATCCTGCTGGCCATAAG
This sequence comes from Leptodactylus fallax, assembly GCA_947044405.1. NCBI lineage: Eukaryota > Metazoa > Chordata > Amphibia > Anura > Leptodactylidae > Leptodactylus > Leptodactylus fallax. The sequence continues at coordinate 13,213 of CAMRHE010000970.1, read as the reverse complement.
AGCTGACAATCTAATGCGAGGATCCTGCTGGCCATAAGAGCTGACAATCTAATGTGAGGACGTGAGGACCCTGCTGGCCATAAGAGCTGACAATCTAATGCGAGGACCCTGCTGGCCATAAGAGCTGACAATCTAATGCGAGGACCCTGCTGGCCATAACAGCTGACAATCTAATGCGAGGATCCTGCTGGCCATAAGAGCTGACAATCTAATGCGAGGATCCTGCTGGCCATAACAGCTGACAATCTAATACGAGGACCCTGCTGGCCATAAGAGCTGACAATCTAATGCGAGGATCCTGCTGGCCATAACAGCTGACAATCTAATATGAGGACCCTGCTGGCCATAAGAGCTGACAATCTAATGCGAGGATCCTGCTGGCCATAACAGCTGACAATCTAATGCGAGGATCCTGCTGGCCATAAGAGCTGACAATCTAATACGAGGACCCTGCTGGCCATAAGAGCTGACAATCTAATGCGAGGATCCTGCTGGCCATAAGAGCTGACAATCTAATATGAGGACCCTGCTGGCCATAAGAGCTGACAATCTAATGTGAGAACGTGAGGACCCTGCTGGTCATAAGAGCTGACAATCTAATGCGAGGACCCTGCTGGCCATAAGAGCTGACAATCTAATGCGAGGACCCTGCTGGCCATAAGAGCTGACAATCTAATGCGAGGATCCTGCTGGCCATAAGAGCTGACAATCTAATGCGAGGATCCTGCTGGCCATAAGAGCTGACAATCTAATATGAGGACCCTGCTGGCCATAAGAGCTGACAATCTAATGCGAGGACCCTGCTGGCCATAAGAGCTGACAATCTAATGTGAGAAAGAGAGGACTCTGCTGGCCATAACAGCTGACAATCTAATATGAGGACCCTGCTGGCCATAAGAGCTGACAATCTACTGCGAGGATCCTGCTGGCCATAAGAGCTGACAATCTAATATGAGGACCCTGCTGGCCATAAGAGCTGACAATCTAATGTGAGGACTCTGCTGGCCATAACAGCTGACAATCTAATGCGAGGATCCTGCTGGCCATAAGAGCTGACAATCTAATATGAGGACCCTGCTGGCCATAAGAGCTGACAATCTAATGTGAGGACCCTGCTGGCCATAAGAGCTGACAATCTAATGCGAGGACCCTGCTGGCCATAAGAGCTGACAATCTAATGCGAGGACCCTGCTGGCCATAAGAGCTGACAATCTAATGCGAGGACCCTGCTGGCCATAACAGCTGACAATCTAATGCGAGGATCCTGCTGGCCATAAGAGCTGACAATCTAATGTGAGGATCCTGCTGGCCATAACAGCTGACAATCTAATGCGAGGATCCTGCTGGCCATAAGAGCTGACAATCTAATGCGAGGATCCTGCTGGCCATAAGAGCTGACAATCTAATGCGAGGATCCTGCTGGCCATAAGAGCTGACAATCTAATATGAGGACCCTGCTGGCCATAAGAGCTGACAATCTAATGCGAGGATCCTGCTGGCCATAACAGCTGACAATCTAATGCGAGGACCCTGCTGGCCATAAGAGCTGACAATCTAATGCGAGGATCCTGCTGGCCATAAGAGCTGACAATCTAATATGAGGACCCTGCTGGCCATAAGAGCTGACAATCTAATGTGAGAACGTGAGGACCCTGCTGGTCATAAGAGCTGACAATCTAATGCGAGGACCCTGCTGGCCATAAGAGCTGACAATCTAATGCGAGGACCCTGCTGGCCATAAGAGCCGACAATCTAATGTGAGAACGTGAGGACCCTGCTGGCCATAACAGCTGACAATCTAATGCGAGGATCCTGCTGGCCATAAGAGCTGACAATCTAATGCGAGGATACTGCTGGCCATAAGAGCCGACAATCTAATGTGAGGATCCTGCTGGCCATAAGAGCTGACAATCTACAGTAGACCGATGTGCTCCTTATTACCAGTGGCTAGAACTATACAGAGAGGCAATGCCTGACACACTGTAACACTTCTCCAGTAATCTGGGTGATGTATCTTATCTGAGGTGGTGTTATCTATGATGTAGACTTCTCTGCTTGTCTTTGATCATACATAACTGATCCCTGCAGAGTAACAGACACACATTCCTGACATATTTTGCAGCAGTTGTTCGTTACAGTGTATCAGTTTTTGTATCTCCTCTTGTCTCCTGGTTACATTGTGTCTAACATTCTACAAATCTGGGTTCTGTATAGATACATTATAATATTACATTGTATGACGTGTTATTAGTGTATGATATAGACATGTTACATTGCATGACGTGTTATTAGTGTATGATATAGACATGTTACATTGCATGACGTGTTATTAGTGTATGATATAGACATGTTACATTGTATGACGTGTTATTAGTGTATGATATAGACATGTTACATTGTATCACGTGTTATTAGTGTATGATATAGACATGTTACATTGCATGCGTGTTATTAGTGTATGATATAGCATGTTACATTGTATCACGTGTTATTAGTGTATGATATAGACATGTTACATTGTATGACGTGTTATTAGTGTATGATATAGACATGTTACATTGTATCACGTGTTATTAGTGTATGATATAGACATGTTACATTGTATCACGTGTTATTAGTGTATGATATAGACATGTTACATTGTATCACGTGTTATTAGTGTATGATATAGACATGTTACATTGCATGACGTGTTATTAGTGTATGATATAGACATGTTTGGTTACAGGGTTTGGTTACAATGTATCAGCTGATACTACACCATGTCCTGTAGCTTTATAAGACACTACATTATGTTGTTTTATAGCAGGGATTTGTTACAGTGTGTCAGTTGATAGTTGAGTTCTGTAGCTTTATATGATATTATATTACAGCAGTGCTTGGTTATAGTGTATCATTGATACTATGTTACATGTTGTAGTTTTATATGATATTACAGTCACATTGTATCCCCTGATATAAGACGGGGCAGTGTTCAGTGATTATTACAGTATAGTATCCACACCGCAGGACCGGCACGACTGTAACTTCACCTCATGGTCTGCTCTGGTTGATACTATGTTACATGTTGTAGTTTTATATGATATTATGTTATATTACATGTTATATTATGGTCACATTGTATCCCCTGATATAAGACGAGGCAGTGTTCAGTGATTATTACAGTATAGTATCCACACCGCAGGACCGGCACGACTGTAACTTCACCTCATGGTCTGTACGGTGCCCCATACATGAGCCGAGGGGGTACACAGTGCCTGCTCCCCGGCCCAGGAGACAAGAGGACAGCCCAGAAGTTGGGGTACTCACCGAGAGTCTTCTCTGGGGCAGTTAAAGGGGACAGCACAAGACAAATGAACATAATCCATATCCCAGGCCATCGAGTTCCAGTCTGCGGACTACTCCTCCAGTGTGTCCTCATGTCAGCGCTTTTAGTCTTGCCCTCATCTTCCAGCTCCCCTCTCTGGCCTGTGTATATATATATATCCTGCCTGCTCTCCTCCCCCTACATCTGCCTGCCCCTAAGCTAGTGACATCCAGCCTCAGTGTGCAGACCCGGCCCCTGCAACTCCTCATGAGCAGCCCTGCAGCTGTCTAGGACTCCAGATGTAAGAGAGTCTGTGGGTGGGTGCAGGGCCGGCACACCAGGGGTTAAGGGAAAGTCACAAGCTGATTACAGGGCTGGAGGGGGGGGAGGAAACCGATCCCTCATTACTACTAATAATAATAATACATAGACCCTCATTAATAATAATAATAATAATAATAAATAGTCCCTCATTAGTAATAATAATAGTAATAATACATAACATAATATTAATAATCATCATCCTCCCATTAATAATAATAATTATTATTATTATTACTGTTATAATAATAATAGAGTATTATTAATAGGGGACTATTATTATTCTTATTAACATCCCAATTAATAAAAATAATAAAATATTAATCATAGCCCCATTAATAATTATAATAAAAATAATAATTTGCCCCCACTAATAAATAATTATAATATGCCCATTAATATTAATAATAATAATTATAATAATCATATAATAATAATATTACTGATATAATAATAATAGCCCCATTAATAATAAAAAATAATAGCCCACAATGGGGGACTATTATACATAACCCAAATATAATAATAATAATAATAATAATAATAATAATAATCCTATCATTAATAATAGTTATTATTATTATTATGACTGATATAATAATAATAATAATAATAATCATATAATATTATTAATGGGGGGACTATTATTATCATTATTGTTATTATTGTGTCAGTAATATTATGATTATTATTTATTAATGGGGGGCTAGTATTATCAATATTCTTTTATTAATGAGGGTTGTTATTATTAATTATTATTATCATTCCCATTAATAAAAATAATAAAATATTAATAAAATATTAACAGCCCCCCCCAGTAATAAAATAATTATAATAGTCTCCCCAATTAATATTATTAATTATAAATAATAATTATAATCATATAATAATGATATTACAGATACAAAAATAATATCTCCCCATTAATAATAAAAATAATAGCCCCCAATGGGGGACTATTATTATATGATGATGATTACTATTATTATTATTATATTGGTAATAATAATAATAATCATCATCATCCTCCTCCTCATCATATAATAACTGATACTATAATAATAAATAATAATAAAATCCCCCATTAATACTCAGGTTTCTTTGTTCCTGGAGGCTATTAAGAATATTTGGGGGTTATTTATCACTTTTCTCAAGTTCTCCTTTTTTGCACTAGTGTTAGTGAGGTGCACCTCCTTGCTAAACGTTGTGCACATTAGTTTGTGTGGTTGCTCCTTTTATGGCCATGTGCACTTTGGTCAAAAAGGCGCAAAAAAGGAGCAACCTTTCTAATGCTTTCTAACCTGTCTCTTTTACACTGCCCATGGAGTGGGGGGCATTTGCGCCTTTGTTCCTTTTTTAAAAAAAAGGTGCAAGTCATAAATACAGCGTGAAAAGGATTTCCATTTAGGCCACGCCCCCTTTTTCCGTCAAAATGCAAAAGTGCCGAGGGCGGCATCTGGAAAAAAAGGTGCAAATGCTTCATAAATGAAGCATAGGGCAGAAAAACATCTCAAAAAGGCACAATTTACACCAAAAAAGGCGCACGTAGCTTAATGAATGTGCCACTTTGTGGCAGAATGGACACACCCGGCTCTCCTTAGCTGATTCCACAGATGTGACACAAGTTCTCCAAAGTTGGGCACAGATAAGGTGTGCCGCCACATCCCCTGCTGGGTGCCCCTCCTCCTCCTATTCCCAATGCAGGAACCTGAAAGAGAAGGATGTTTTCCTGGCTGCGGGAAAGCTGTGTCTGGGGTTGAGCTCAGGGTCATTATCCCTCTCCCTCCTTTGACATCTGTTTGTCCAGGGGTAATAAAACTGCTTGCCTGTAGGCAGAGAGGGCAAATCTCCCCTTGTATACACATAAAACCACTGAAGCGAATTGGCAGCAACGTAAACACAATATAGGACGGACAGGGTTAGGGAAGGTGTATATAGAACAACACATATCAAAGAAACATACATAACACCCCCCATTAGTAATAACAATAGCCCCCTATATATTTCCTATATCTATATATCTGTTATAAGCAGAAACTTAAAGCGGCTTCAGCAGGAAAACAGTAAAATAAAATCTTATTTCTCAGGTATAATAAACAGGGTAACGTTGTGTCCTCCTCCCCAGACGCCGAGCTTCAGGCCGGGCTTGTCTGCCCCTTGGCTCTGTGGCTCCGCGGCCCTGTAGGTTCGGGCTTCGCACCCTCATGTGGTTTCCTCCTCCAGCTCACTTTCTTCTCTGGCAGCTTTCAGTCTGTTACTGTCTGTTCACACCTGGGGTAGTAACATCAGGTCACACCCGGACTATGAGAGTGACCGATCTACACAGGAACCGCCAAGTACCGGACCCAAACTCAACACACTTACCTCACTGAGACCACCTACAGTATATATAGTGTATATGATAGTACAGAGCGCCGTACTGGAGATTTTGGTTGGCCAAAGATCTGTGTTTGTCATGAGTGCCCGGACATGGCTGATCAGTGGCCAATCTGTACAATGTGTTTCCGAAATATTGCCCGAATTGGGCAATTGAGTTATTTTGATGATATATCCGATCCCTTCATGGGCCGTCACTGTTCTTACAGCTTAGTCTTACCCTCTCATTCTCCAGAAGACTCTCCTTGGCCACGTCACCGGGCACATTATTTACCACCTCAGGAAGGGTTTCTGTTGCCCCTACAATCCTTGTTTCACATGTAGTACATTATCTGACCCAAACCTGACCCAAACGTGACCCAAACCTGAACCCCACCGACCCAAACCTGTCCCAAACGTGACCCAAACCTGTCCCAAACTCCCCCTGAACCCCACCGACCCAAACCTGACCCAAACCTGTCCCAAACCTGAACCCCACCGACCCAAACCTGAACCCCACCGACCCAAACCTGTCCCAAACCTGACCCAAACCTGTCCCAAACCTGAACCCCACCGACCCAAACCTGACCCAAACCGGTTCCAAACCTGAAACCCACCAACCCAAACTACTGAATGCCGTAACACCCCACTCAACAATGGCGACCCCCCTACTGTAGACCTGTGAAGCAGAGAGTGTCCATACTCCCCAGCATATTGCCGGACTCCTCACAGGACAATCCCTGTCTTGGGTCTGGGGTTACCCTTTATATTTTTTTACCATGAGAGCAGTGCCTGGGTAATCCCAGAGTCAGGGATCAAATGGATGAATAAAATCCTTTTGTCTAGAAACTTCCTTAACCAGTGGATCATCTTCAGACCACGGGTAGGGTAACCCAGACAATGCTTCACTAGTCTGCCAGTTCTCCATACCTAGAGCTGGAGATCTACTAGTGTAACGTGGGAAGGTCCTGGGATCCACTCGGAGTGATGAGGGACATACATGAGAATCCTGAAACTGCAGGCGACTTCTCCTCGCATTGAAGTTCTTCTATATCCTTGTCTTCTCCGTTCTGCTCAGACCGCCATGACAACTTCTTTCTGCCACTTCTCACCCCAGTAAGGTTTGCCGTCCAGACATCTTAGGATCCTCACTTCTCTATCTCCCTGATGCCCCAACAATGTCATATTACCCCTAATACTGAGCCCACTCTGCTGCCCTCTGCCCCCTCAAACTCTCCAGGGAAATATTAGCACACACATATGGTGCCCGCACAATACGTTTCACACACAGTTCCCCAAAATAATTGTGTGCCCATGAAATAGTGCTCCTGATTCACAGTGATAATACCCACTAAGTGCCCCAAAAATATCCTTGGCAAGTAGATATATGTCTTACAAACAACAGGTCACTCTACAGTGCCACAACAATACTAATGCTACCCCATAGTGCCCTACAGGTCATGTATAAGGGTGACAACCAGAGTCATAGTGTCTCTAGAAGTAATTGTCCTGGAGCGCCCCTATAAGCCAATAATAATAATAATAATGTCTCCCCCAGGGTGCTACCATTAGTAATAGTATCCTCATAGCGCCCCCCAGTGGTAATAGTGCTCTCAGGAAGGCTCAATTACTGAACAAAATTATGCAAACTGTACACTGGTGACTGATGTGTTATCCCTATACAGGAGTGATGGCGGCTCCAAGTAATTACAGGAAACACCAAGGAACATCCTCATAGCCTGCCGGGTCAACCGAACTCCAAGGATACAACCTCGTACAGGATCAGCACACTCCTCTCCTGAAATACTCTGTACTGCTGGGGACCCTGCTCCTCCCACTATGTAACTCTCACCCTGTGACCTCCTCTATAAGATCAGCACACTGAAATCCTCTGTGCTGCTGGGGACCCTGCTCCTCCCACTATGTAACTCTCACCCTGTGACCTCCTCTATAAGATCAGCACACTCCTCTCCTGAAATACTCTGTGCTGCTGGGGACCCTGCTCCTCCCACTATGCAACTCTCACCCTGTGACCTCCTCTATAAGATCAGCACACTGCTCTCCTGAAATACTCTGTACTGCTGGGGACCTGCTCCTCCCACTATGTAACTCTCACCCTGTGACCTCCCTATAAGATCAGCACACTCCTCTCCTGAAATACTCTGTGCTGCTGGTGACCCTGCTCCTCCCACTATGTAACTCTCACTCTGTGACCTCCTCTATAAGATCAGCACACTCCTCTCCTGAAATACTCTGTACTGCTGGGGACCCTGCTCCTCCCACTATGTAACTCTCACCCTGTGACCTCCTCTATAAGATCAGCACACTCCTCTCCTGAAATACTCTGTACTGCTGGGGACCCTGCTCCTCCCACTATGTAACTCTCACCCTGTGACCTCCCTATAAGATCAGCACACTCCTCTCCTGAAATACTCTGTGCTGCTGGGGACCCTGCTCCTCCCACTATGTAACTCTCACCCTGTGACCTCCTCTATAAGATCAGCACACTCCTCTCCTGAAATACTCTGTGCTGCTGGGGATCCTGCTCCTCCCACTATGTAACTCTCACCCTGTGACCTCCTCTATAAGATCAGCACACTCCTCTCCTGAAATACTCTGTACTGCTGGGGACCCTGCTCCTCCCACTATGTAACTCTCACCCTGTGACCTCCCCTATAAGATCAGCACACTCCTCTCCTGAAATACTCTGTACTGCTGGGGATCCTGCTCCTCCCACTATGTAACTCTCACCCTGTGACCTCCCTATAAGATCAGCACACTCCTCTCCTGAAATACTCTGTACTGCTGGGGACCCTGCTCCTCCCACTATGTAACTCTCACCCTGTGACCTCTATAAGATCAGCACACTCCTCTCCTGAAATACTCTGTGCTGCTGGGGACCTGCTCCTCCACTATGTAACTCTCACCCTGTGACCTCCTCTATAAGATCAGCACACTCCTCTCCTGTAATACTCTGTACTGCTGGGGACCCTGCTCCTCCCAGTATGTAACTCTCACCCTGTGACCTACCCTATAAGATCAGCACACTCCTCTCCTGAAATACTCTGTACTGCTGGGGACCCTGCTCCTCCCACTATGTAACTCTCACCCTGTGACCTCCTCTATAAGATCAGCACACTCCTCTCCTGAAATACTCTGTGCTGCTGGGGATCCTGCTCCTCCCACTATGTAACTCTCACCCTGTGACCTCCTCTATAAGATCAGCACACTCCTCTCCTGAAATACTCTGTACTGCTGGGGACCCTGCTCCTCCCACTATGTAACTCTCACCCTGTGACCTCCCCTATAAGATCAGCACACTCCTCTCCTGAAATACTCTGTACTGCTGGGGATCCTGCTCCTCCCACTATGTAACTCTCACCCTGTGACCTCCCTATAAGATCAGCACACTCCTCTCCTGAAATACTCTGTACTGCTGGGGACCCTGCTCCTCCCACTATGTAACTCTCACCCTGTGACCTCCCTATAAGATCAGCACACTCCTCTCCTGAAATACTCTGTACTGCTGGGGACCCTGCTCCTCCCACTATGTAACTCTCACCCTGTGACCTCTATAAGATCAGCACACTCCTCTCCTGAAATACTCTGTGCTGCTGGGGACCTGCTCCTCCACTATGTAACTCTCACCCTGTGACCTCCTCTATAAGATCAGCACACTCCTCTCCTGTAATACTCTGTACTGCTGGGGACCCTGCTCCTCCCAGTATGTAACTCTCACCCTGTGACCTACCCTATAAGATCAGCACACTCCTCTCCTGAAATACTCTGTACTGCTGGGGACCCTGCTCCTCCCACTATGTAACTCTCACCCTGTGACCTCCCTATAAGATCAGCACACTCCTCTCCTGAAATACTCTGTACTGCTGGGGACCCTGCTCCTCCCACTATGTAACTCTCACCCTGTGACCTCCCTATAAGATCAGCACACTCCTCTCCTGAAATACTCTGTGCTGCTGGGACCCTGCTCCTCCCACTATGTAACTCTCACCCTGTGACCTCCCTATAAGATCAGCACACTCCTCTCCTGAAATCCTCTGTACTGCTGGGGACCCTGCTCCTCCCACTATGTAAATCTCACCCTGTGACCTCCTCTATAAGATCAGCACACTCCTGTCATGAAATACTCTGTGCTGCTGGGGACCCTGCTCCTCCCACTATGTAACTCTCACCCTGTGACCTCCCTATAAGATCAGCACACTCCTCTCCTGAAATACTCTGTGCTGCTGGGGACCCTGCTCCTCCCACTATGTAACGCTCACCCTGTGACCTCCCTATAAGATCAGCACACTCCTCTCCTGAAATACTCTGTGCTGCTGGGGACCCTGCTCCTCCACTATGTAACTCTCACCCTGTGACCTCTATAAGATCAGCACACTGCTCTCCTGAAATACTCTGTGCTGCTGGGGACCCTGCTCCTCCACTATGTAACCCTCACCCTGTGACCTCCTCTATAAGGTCAGCACACTCCTCTCCTGAAATACTCTGTACTGCTGAGGACCCTGCTCCTCCCACTATGTAACTCTCACCCTGTGACCTCCTCTATAAGATCAGAACACTCCTGAGAGTTATCAGTAGCCCAGGATGAGGACTGAGTGGCCACTGACTTGCACCACCTGCACTGACATCTGCCATACACATAAGGCCAGTAAAGTGATTATGGTGCAGGGTCCCTTTAAGTATCTGCTGCTCAGGGTTGCCCCAGGTTTCGGATAATTCTGCACTCTTTGATGTCACATGTGTTCAGGATCTGACCCATATTTACAGCATCTTGTATTATTATTATGCTTACTTATATAGCGCCATCATATTCCGCAGCGCTTTACAGACATCGTCACTCACTTTCTCATATAGGGCTCACAATCTACATTCCCTATCAGGATGTCTTTGGAGTGTGGGAGGAAACCGGAGTACCCGGAGGAAACCCACCAAACACAGAGAGAACATACAAGCTCCTTGCAGATGTTGTCCTTGGCAGGATTCATAGCCAGAATTCCAGTTCTGCAATGCTGCAGTGCTAACCACTGAGCCACCCATCAATATTTTCCTATAAGTCAGACGTCTATATATCCCATGTCTCTGATACTAAAGTATCCTGCACCAGACCAGTCAGTCACCAAGCAGGATAAGAGGAGAGTTGGGTAAAGTCACATCCAGGTCCTGCCATCCCTGTACACAAGAGGACAGCAGGGCTATAAATCTCAGATCATAGTAGGGGCCCGGGACAGTCCCACATCACGTGTATAACATATAAATAACCCAACTGTTACTAAAGAGAGGGAATCCAGGACTAGGAGGAGCCGGGGGAGTGCAGGACAGGACCAGGATGGCACACAGTAGCTGGGGGAGTGCAGGACAGGATGGCAAACAGTAGCCGGGGGAGTGCAGGACAGGACCAGGATGGCACACAGTAGCTGGGGGAGGGCAGGACAGGATGGCACACAGTAGCCGGGGAGTGCAGGACAGGACCAGGATGGCACACAGTAGCTGGGGGAGTGCAGGACAGGATGGCACACAGTAGCCGGGGGAGTGCAGGACAGGACCAGGATGGCACACAGTAGCCAGGGGAGTGCAGGACAGGACCAGGATGGCACACAGTAGCTGGGGGAGTGCAGGACAGGATGGCACACAGTAGCCGGGGAGTGCAGGACAGGACCAGGATGGCACACAGTAGCCAGGGGAGTGCAGGACAGGACCAGGATGGCACACAGTAGCTGGGGGAGTGCAGGACAGGACCAGGATAGCACACAGTAGCCAGGGGAGTGCAGGACAGGACCAGGATGGCACACAGTAGCCAGGGGGGTGCAGGACAGGACCAGGATGGCACACAGTAGCCGGGGGTGTGCAGGACAGGACCAGGATGGCACACAGTAGCCGGGGGTGTGCAGGACAGGACCAGGATGGCACACAGTAGCCAGGGGAGTGCAGGACAGGATGGCACACAGTAGCCAGAGGAGTGCAGGATAGGACCAGGATGGCACACAGTAGCCGGGGGTGTGCAGGACAGGACCAGGATGGCACACAGTAGCCAGAGGAGTGCAGGACAGGACCAGGATGGCACACGGTGGCCAGGACATGTATAGGATGAGGAGTGCAGGACAGGAGTAGGATGACAGTGCCCGAGGAATGTTTAGTAGGGTGATTACCCTAAGAAGACCACTTTGGAGCCGAGGTGCAGCACAAGAGAAGTCCTGATGTATTATTGGCCTGATGTTACCAACCTGTATATTTATTATGGTTACTTATATAGCGCCATCATATTCCGCAGCACTTTACAGACATCGTCACTCACTGTCCCATACAGGGCTCACAATCTACATTCCCTATCAAGATGTCTTTGGAGTGTGGGGGGGGGAAACCGGAGTACCCGGAGGAAACCCACGCAAACACAGGGAGAACATACAAACTCCTTGCAGATGTTGTCCTTGGCAGGATTCAAACCCAGAACTCCAGAGCTGCAAGGCGGCAGAGCTAACCACTGAGCCACCGTGCTGCCCTTAGGAGATATAGTATGATGGAGGCTTCATATATACACTTATAGCACCGAGGAGAAGGCGCTGCAAGGTTAGACAAATCGAGGACGTTGCGGCAGTCGCTAAGGTTTGCAGGTGATGAAATTTTCCTGCCGCAATCTGTGACATGTGGAAGGGGCATAAAATACAGGTGAGAAGCAAAGTTTTTTAGTGACCTGAAACCTCAAAAATCCGCTCAAGTGGTTGATTGTGATGATGGTGCGAGGTCTCCTGTTCACCGAGTCAGTTATCACCACTTGTCACACACTGAGAGGGGAAGAACGGAGCGCAGTGATCCATCCTGTACTGCAATGATGTCACATCACCAATCTACAGGATAACGTGTGTACAGCAAGATGGCAATGAGGGCTATCCTCTATAGTGATGTGTCCTGGAATGGAGGTCTATCCTCTATAGTGATGAGTCCTGGAATGGAGGTCTATCCTCTATAGTGATGAGTCCTGGAATGGAGGTCTATCCTCTATAGTGAGGAGTCCTGGAATGGAGGTCTATCCTCTATAGTGATGTGTCCTGGAATGGAGGTCTATCCTCTATAGTGATGTGTCCTGGAATGGAGGTCTATCCTCTATAGTGAGGAGTCCTGGAATGGAGGTCTATCCTCTATAGTGAGGAGTCCTGGAATGGAGGTCTATCCTCTATAGTGAGGAGTCCCGGAATGGAGGTCTGTCCTCTATAGTGA